>OZ020263.1:7768858-7983574 GCA_963971285.1 Astropecten irregularis
TGATTGATTTCAAGCAGGTTCTGTTGTAGTGAAGTTCAAGGCTAACAAGTGGAGGATTTCAGGCCCAAAGGCCCAGGCTGGCAAGGCTTTTCAGCAGCTGGGCCCGACCAGTATTGAAGTTTCTCTCCCTAATTTCCAAGCCCTACATGTCTATCTGCATGTTACATCGGTCATACCTTGCCGCTCAGTGTGGGTCCTGTGGTTAGCTCTCCCTCATACACCGTCCCATCTTCAGTCAAGAGAACACCAACCCCCTGAAGAAGAAACGGAACCAAACCTAATGCTCAGTGTCAATCTACAGATCAATACACATCAAATGAACAAAGAAGTCTGACAATTTGGACACGGCCAACTATGGGCGTTTACGAAACAGACGCTCAGGCTTAGGCTACGGCTCCATCTCGTGAATTCTTTCTAAAATATCGGGTATCAAAATACAAGCTTCTGGCTGTGTTTCGGAAGTAGATTCTCTGGTTTGAAAAGGAAAACGGTATTTCGTAATTTTCTACTGTTTCCAATGATCAATTGAGCTGAAAATTTCACAGATTTGTTTTTATTCCATGACAAATCAAATTATGAGCAACCTGCAGCTGCTCTGTCACCTATACCAATGTTGTACATATGCCCTAACAGAAATGAATGGGCCGATTCAAACAGGCATACTCCCAATAACCTGCGGTGTCAAAAACAGTTTTCCTCTCACCATCAGCTTGTTCTGCACAAAGACGCCCTCGTAGTACAGCCCACCCAAGGTGATCACCATCCCGTTGCCGTGTCGACAATCGTTCTCCCACATGCCCATGTACTTCTCCCCCCGCAGCCTCTCCTCGGTGATGCCGTAGCCGTGTCGACGGTCATTCTGCCACTCCCCGATGTAGAGGTTGCCCGTGTTACTGTGGATGATGCCGTGGCCGTGCTTCACACCGTCGCTGAAATCGCCCTGGTAAATGTCACCGTTGGGATGCCTGAAAAAGGGAAAAAATAATCGTTTGAAAACATGATAGGAGCACTGTTCAGCACAGTAAAAAAATTTAATGCAACACATAATAGCAGACTTTTATTTGAGTCACAAATAGAGACTAAGTTTGAGTCTGAGCCCAAGACCAAGTCCGAGTCTGAGTCCGAGTCATAGTCATAGTCAGAGGTCCAGTCCGAGTCCAAGTCCGAGTCAGAGTCAGAGTCCAAGTCAGAGTCGGCGTCAGGGTCAGAGTCGGCGTCAGAGTCAGTCAGAGTCAGAGACAGAGTCCAAGTCCAAGTCGGAGTCTCGAGTGATCCAGGTCGAGTCCGAGTCAGAGTCACGAAGGTTGAGTCTCGAGTACGAGTCACCGTTAAATTCAAAACTGTACTTGCACAAACTGTCCCACAATGCATTTCTCATATACCTTGACTGTACACTTCCTGCCAATCTGTGACGTACGTACCTGAGTGTTCCATAGCCGCTCATACTGTTCTCCTGCCATTCACCTTCATATACCTGTGGCTTACCGCCTTTCTCTGCATTCACCATAGTATACACACCATACCTGCAAATAAACCCAAATACATAGAATCATTAACCCCTTCGAGACGGGAAGCGTCTATAGCAGTTTGCCCCATGGCATGAGAAAATTCATGATTGCTTTGTTATTTCCAATGAATTTTATAGAATTGGGGATACTGCCTGGAACAAGCATGCATGTATAAACTTGGACTTGACAAAAAATGAGGAAATTCCAATCTTTACCACACTTTGTACAGTGTTATTCACTATTCGATGGTATAAAAGTGAAGTGAAAAAAAGAGGAAATCAGCTGAACCGAGGACAAGTTGCATGCTCTGAACAAGAGGTTCAATGAACCTTAATTGTCCCCCAAAGATTTACTCAAGGTGGTACATTTTATACCCCCTTGATTAGTATGCTGAAAAGATCAGCATTTTCAAGCAGACCACTATCTGTGAGCTCCGAACACAGATTTTTGACACTGATTACGTCTGCCTAGAATTTGGGATATTGTCCAGCAATATTCAACCATTCTGAGCCCACATTGTTCACACCGAGCCTCCCTGCACACATGGCCTGGCCAGATGACCTCTATTTGACAGGTGACTGATAATGAGGCCGGTACAAACTGGTCTCATCCTTGAACGAGCCTGTTAATAACCAATGGTCAATTCTCAAACTGCTATTAGCGGTCAGCGAATACTCACCCATGTTGCTGGCCTTGGACAAACTGACCGGTGAACTTCCTCCCGTCCGGCCACTGCAAAGTACCCCTTTCAAAGAAAATGGACAAACAAATTTCAAAAGGTGACCAATGCCCAATGTATCAAGTTTCTCTCCCTTACCCACTGTTTCTAATAATTAAGCATTAAATCTAAGGTTATCCCAAAAAAGAAAAAACTAGATCAAAGAATCGAGAATCTGGACCTTACTTTCCATGTGGTTTCCCGAGATGCCACACTCCTTCGTAGACGGCGTCCTTGAACTTGGCCTGCCCGGAGAAAGCGTACCGCCCCTGCCGAGTCAACTTGGGGCGGGATCTTCTGCCCCGAGGGCATGGCAGCCGGCGAGAGACCACCGGGCTTCTGGTTGGTCAGGATGGCGTCGATGGCCTGATTGATTGACCAGAGCCACTCGGCCTTGCCGGCCGGGGTGGGAGCCTGGAGGGTGAGGGAGGCCTCGGGCATGGTCAGCTGTATGGTATTCCTAGAGGAAAACAATTATTATTTTAAAAATGGATTTGTGGGAAGAGACCATTTTTCGGGACACTCACTTGATTCATCATTTTCAATCACTGAAAGCGTGAACAAAGGAAATTGACTGGAGTGGGATTTGAACCAGCAACTTCCCGATACCTGCACACTACCAAATATAAACTGACCAATCAGTTTGACAAAGTCAAACTTGACAAAGGCTAGCAGTCAACAGACAAAAACGTCACTACCTACAGCCAACATCGAACGCCATAGCACACTAAGCTTCTTTGTAATAATCATTACAATTGTTCGCATATTCACTGACTGTTCAAGCGTATTGCTAATTAAGTATTGTCTCACTACCTGACAAAATTAATAAGCATAAAAGTCTTCCTTGATCAAACAGGATTACCAACCAAATTTGCATGTGATGTTTGCTGCTTTTGATTTGTATTCGGCCATTGTTTGCTGAGGCATAACATTCACAAGGAGTTTTGGCTGGCATACTGATTTTATTCACCAAGGTTTTTGGTGCTTAAGCAAATTTTGGTGCTTAAGCAGCTCTATGAAATTGGCTCACAGTCGGGTTGCAACAGTACCACCACCACTGTCTCCGGCAGCACCACTGTCTCCAGCAGCACCACCATCTCCGCCACCACCACCACCTTCTCCGGCACCACCAGCGTCTCCGGCACCACCACCTTCTCCGGCACCACCACCGTCTCCGGCAGCACCACCATCTCCGCCACCACCACCACCATCTCCGCCACCACCACCACCGTCTCTGGCAGCACCACCGTCTCCAGCAGCACCACCACCTTCTCCGCCACCACCACCATCTCCCACCACCACCATCTCCGCCACCACCACCACCTTCTCTCGGCACCACCACCTACTCCGGCACCACCACCTTCTCCGGCACCACCACCGTCTCCGGCTAGCACCACCATCTCCGCCACCACCACCACCATCTCCGCCACCACCACCACCGTCTCTGGCAGCACCACCGTCTCCAGCAGCCACCACCACCTTCTCCGCCACCACCACCATCTCCCACCACCACCATCTCCGCCACCACCACCACCTTCTCCGGCACCACCACCTTCTCCGGCACCACCACCTTCTCCGGCACCACCACCTTCTCCAGCAGGACCACCGACTCAGGCAGCACCATCGACTCCAGCAGCACCACCGACTCCAGCAGCACCACCATCTCCGCCACCACCACCACCGTCTCTGGCAGCACCACCATCTCCGCCACCACCACCACCGTCTCCGGCAGCACCACAATCTCCGCCACCACCACCGTCTCCGGCAGCACCACCATCTCCGCCACCACCACCACCGTCTCCGGCAGCACCACTGTCTCCAGCAGCACCACCATCTCCGCCACCACCACCACCTTCTCCGGCCACCACCACCGTCTCCAGCACCACCACCTTCTCCGGCAGCCACCACCACCCACATCTCCCCCACCACCACCACCGTCCGCCCCTCTCAGCAGCACCACCACCTTCCTCCGCCACCACCACCATCTCCGCCACCACCACCATCTACGCCACCACCACCACCTTCTCCGGCACCACCACCTTCTCCGGCACCACCACCTTCTAAGGCACCACCACCTTCTCTCCAGCAGCCCACCACCGACTCCAGCAGCACCATCAGAGCTCCAGCAGCACCATCGACTCCAGCAGCACCACCATCTCCGCCACCACCACCACCGTCTCCGGCAGCACCACCATCTCCGCCACCACCACCACCGTCTCCGGCAGCACCACCACCGTCTTCGGCAGCACCACCGTCTCCGGCAGCACCACCATCGCAGTATTACCTACCACCTTCCCCCCTTCACTGGCCACACTTCTATCTGGACTTGGTCGCGATGTTGTCCATGCCTCCGAAAAACTCAATGAGCCCCAAACTGTGCTCCTCTAGCTATCATCGAGGCCAAGCAGGATCAGATGATCCAAGGGATGAACATTCTGTGTGCAAACATGGAATGACATAACGCGATAGTGGACATGTGTCAAGGGAAGACCACATCAACTGTTCGGAGCGCCATGTGTACTGCGGTCAACAGACTACTATCGTCACCATTGGGAGTGATCAGCATCCTCTTGATATGAAACGGGAAGATTATGAGGGGGTGTTTCGTCAGGTCGTCCAGTGGCCAGGCGCTAGTGCTCAAGTTGATGGGAGCTCTTTTCGCAGGGTTGTTCCCAAACCAAGTGGGGGACATGTCACAAAGAACTCTTTGATGCATGACAACATTATTACTTTTTTAATGTAATATTTTAATTTGTTGTTTTGTTTATATTTTTGCTTGTTTACGTCTCCCTGTAATTGGTGGTTACTCTGCTGTTGGATGAGATTAATAAATAAAATAAATAAATAGATTTCAACCTCCATGCTTCAGCCAACTCATCTCAAACCTGTTAGTGTTTGTTTCGTGATAATGCGGACGGAGACGGGTTTCAGATAAGAACACTTTAATGTAACTATCCAGCAGGATCATAAGTATTAAAAATACCTAGAGGTCAGGGGTCAGGCGAACTACATGTCTCTAGGTGGCACTATATAGAATACACTAAACATCCCCCCTCCAAGATAAAGAGAAACAAAGCTAGAGCTAACACTAATTAACACTAAAATTGACAGAAACAATGGTACATGTAAACATTTGCAAAACTAGACACTGAAACTAGGTTATGATTTAAGAGTCAAAGATTTTGCAAAGTGAAGGCATGAAAAGAAGTACCCTTTTGATTTAAAGAAAAGGGTGATTTGCGCTGCTTGACAAATACTTGACTTAAGGCAGCCGCAGCCGGGACATCACATGGCTCCGCCAGATGTCACTCTCCTCCATCAGCGATGCTAGCTCCCTGGTATCAGCTACACTGAAGAAGCGGTTCTTCCTAGCCACAGTAGAATCCATCTTAAACGGTTGTGAGTGCTGGTCTATGACAAAAGTGTAGGAGAAGTCCCTCAACGGCACTTATACATGTATACTGAGGAAGGCGCTCAGAGTCCACTGGAAATCCATAAGACAAACCAACAGTCATGACAGTTGTACGCAGTCTGCCCGCAGTCTGCGATAAGATTGCGTCATGGAGACTCAGTTGGCAGGCCATTGTCACCGCCACCCTGAGCTCACCACACAGAAGCTGGTACTATGGGAGCCAACCCATGGACACCATGGGAGAGGTCGGCCAAGAACCAGCTACAGTACTAATAAATGTCAGATTTCTTTGAATTGAAGCAAAAGCATTAACTTGACTTGACAGTTCGATTAGCAGTTTAATAGTTTGTTGGTCGAATGAACCCTAATAAAGCAGGACAGTGCAAATAGTCATCTGATTATATGTTTGCCGAATAGACTTGGAAAAAGGCATATTTTAAAACTTATATATGTCCAATTATGTCTTCAGAGAATAAGGGCAAATTATTAAGCAAAAGTCATGGTTGACGAGAATGGTTGCCAAAAGTCAAGTCACGAGATGGGTTTTGTGAGTCTTCCGGAACGTAGCTTGGTTTGACGCTGGAGAACTGGTATGCGACTTGATCTCTTGGGGGGTAGAGCAACAGAGGAGTAGATGGGGAAGGTGCAGATGCAGGTGGGGCTGGGGAGGGCGGTGCTGTTGGGATAGCTGACTGATGCAAAGGCTTAGCTAGCCTTCGATGCGAAATAGAGGGGCTCATTAGGAACATGAGTGTGTTTGGTGCGACGGAGATAGCGTTAGTTTCGTCGGTATCGCTTGCCATCTGGGGTGGTCACGAGGTATGACCTATTTCACAGCCTCTTTGTGACTGTTGCGAGCTGCCACTCAGTGGATCTGTTGTCAATGGGCTGCCATGCGCACTGCATCATTGACATTGAGTGGTGGAAGTTCCTTCTCTCTTTGGTTTGTGTGAGTCGCAATGGCCTGGTGCTTGTTGGTTTTCTGGCTGGCTGCAAGATGACCGTCTGTTGGAACGAACTCCAGGGGGGGTTGTTCAATCAACCCCCCCCCCCAGGTTTCTATCGGGGGGGAAATTAAAACTTAAGTATAATCATACAATGTATGCCAGTTAAAAAGTTGTACACTGAACTTTGCTAACCCATTTCTAAACATCTTCCAAAGCAATGAACTTGACATTGACATATGTTTATTACATATTTTTGTTTATAAAATTGTAGATGGTACAAAAGTGTCTATAAAAGGTACCTACATGTAAGACATTAATAGGGAGACACCAAAATATCTCCTTAATGTTTTTGTTTCCATATTGGTCAAATTTATAGCAAACCCTGTCTCCTTAAGGTCCGATCCATCAGGTGTATACATTATATTATACATGTACCAGGCGCGGTTCTAGAGCCAATATTTTTTGGGGCTAGAAGAGCCATTTTTTTTTGGGGGGGGGGGGGGCTAGAAGACCCTAAAATTACGAGGTTAGACCCTTCTTCTAACACTCGCATCTGCTATGTCTTATACACATGCAAATGTTGCCTACACAACAGGTTTTTATGTAATTGGCGCTTAATAATTAAAAAGATTTTTTTTTAGGGGGGGGGGGTGGGCTAAACAAATTTGTGGAGGGGCTGAAGCCCCCCCTCTCTCAGTTTTCAGGCCATCCTTGGAGATTGATGTGGCCCATGAACAAGATTGTCTCGAGGTTCAGGTGGAGTTTGTCCCGGTTCAGCTTGATGCCATTAGTTGCGCACCGTTGCAGGAACTTGTCAAGATTGTGGTCGTGTTCTTTCCAGTGTGACCGCGGATGAGCACGTCGTCAGCGATGCACACGATGCCGGGAGGCCTTGGAGTGTTCTAACAGTTTGCGCTGGAAGATCTCAGAGGAGACAGACGTGCCGAAGAGCAAATGGAGCCAGCGATAGCATCCGAAGGTGGTCTGGAACGTGATGAGGAGACTGGACTCTTGGTCAAGCTGAACATGCCAGTAGCCGGATGAAAGGTCGCCCTTTGAAAACACAGTGGATTTCGTCAGTTCGTGCAGGCTGTCATCAAGAGTAGGCATGGTGTATTGCTTGTGGAGCAAAGCCTTGTTGAGTTCCCTGGGATCAATGCAGATGCGAAGTATGCCTGATTTCTTTTCAGTCACGACCATTTGGCTTACCCAGGGAGTTGGGGTGTCAACTGGAGCGATCGCACCGAGTTGAGTGAGTCTGTCCAGTTCAGCTTTGACTTTGGACTTGATGGCGATAGGGATACGCCGATTGGGCATGAGTGTCGGCTGGACAGTTGGGTTGGTGCTCAGATGATGTATCCCCGGGAGAGTTCCCAAGGATCCGTCAAACACTGCACACTAAGCTGGAGCCTCAGAGCCTGAGCCTAATTCGCCATTTCATAAACCCCCATAGACTAGTCATAGACTAAACTCCCAGACGATCACAATTGGCATGGCGCCAACTTGTGTGCGGCCATCTTGTGTGGAGGTGGCAGCCGTGTGTGGAGCACAACCACAGAAGTTAAACAAATGTTGCGGCCTCACCCATGTGATTGTCTGAGAGTTGGTTGGAAAAACATTTTTATGTTATTCAGTGGACTATTTGCGATCACAACTTTTGCTTCAATCGTAATACAAAACTATATCTATGGTACTAAATATGCACATTTTTGACCCTGAAAATAAGTCATATAAAACTGCTTTTTATGCTGAATAAAATGACCAAAAACTTACTGTTTATGGCTATTACACCTTGCGGACTCACAGCTCAGTCCGATACAGTCATGACAGTGTAGAGAAACTTGTTTTCGTGTGTAGGTACGCCTGCGCCACACTGCACCGTGCAGTCAGCATTTAGCTGTCTTGACTCTTGAGGCTTCCATAAAGTTCTGGTATCTGCACGCATAAGAGCCACAATTCAAGGCATGCAGCAAAACTGAACCAGCGGACTGAAACACTAACAGGCATAACAGCCATAACATTTCAAAAGAGTTGCTAGCTATTCCACGTGCATCAAACAAGTATTTAGCAGGGTGCAATTAAATATCAATCAAACTATTAACTGCCACAATGAACAAATTGTTTATATCGCTTTATATTGCCATAGTCTGACTTGTATCTGTTAACAGTTGATATCCAATATCTATCATGAAAAAATCTACTTAGCCCGATCAAAATTGTGTGGTGGCACACTTTTATACCAGTACATATTGCACACATATTGCCTAACAATAATGCATATATGGTTGAACCTCAATTTAATTCGATTAAATTGATTAATAGTTAACGGCAGTATCATACTTTGGTAGCATACCGAAACAGAAATCTTCACAGATTTATCTATAACTTGCAGGATATAAAGATGATGATGGTAGAAACATACTGTTAAACAGTTTCTGCCTGAAATGTTGTATTTATCCAGAAAAGAGTTAAACCAGTGACCAAAATTATTTTTAAACTTTTAAAGATCAAAAATAAAAGAGAAAATATTTAAGAAATACTGAGGCCGTTTTTCACTGTTTTCTCAAAAAGTGGGCACCATATGGGACTGAAATTTTCACAGATGACTGTCACTGTATATCCCTTGATATTTTTGCCCATGAATCTGTATTTCTTTGACAAAAACCAAAGTATGATATTACCTTTAAAGTGGTTGCTACATAGGGCCTGGTGATGTGTTTCAATTCTAGCAGGATCTTCCTCAAAGGCTAAATGACGACAAGAACATGCAAGGAATAGAGAGATAGATTAATT
Source organism: Astropecten irregularis (assembly GCA_963971285.1). Taxonomy (NCBI): domain Eukaryota; kingdom Metazoa; phylum Echinodermata; class Asteroidea; order Paxillosida; family Astropectinidae; genus Astropecten; species Astropecten irregularis. Next base: position 7,778,237 of record OZ020263.1, read on the forward strand.
AATGAGATTAAAATCAGTTGGCAAATTTTTTAACTTTTCATACTTTATAATCTTGGTTTTTCAGGCTCAGTAAAAGAACTTGGACATCGGGAGCAAACGTACCACAAAAACCCAGAAAACCATCTGGCACATTTATGTTATTCAGTCAGGAGAAACGCCAAAATGTAATATCTGATAACCCAGGTATGTATATATGTACCCTTATAATGTACACTGTACTTGCTATGTACACTAATGTTTTAATACATGTACATGTACATGTACATGGATTCACTCTTTTCTGTATGCGTGCTCATTGGTGGAGGAGAGGGGATATAAATGGGTGTGTGCATGCTTATTGGTGGAGGAGAGGACCAAATCCAGGCGTGGTTCTAGAGCCAATATTTTTGGGGGGCTAGAAGAGCCATTATTTTTGGGGGGCTAGGAGACCCAATATTTTTATGTAATAGGCGCTTAATTACTGAAAAGATCCAGTATTTAAAAAAAAAATTGTTTCAATTGCATTTTTTAGAGGGGGGGGGGCCTTGACAAAATTGGGGGCGAGTCTTCTCCTAATTATCCCATATCCAAAGACTATCCACAGGTTGCATAATTGATTCATCATAGACATAGACACGTTCAAACAGACTAAAAAAGCGATTCAAGTCTCGACGCAAATAATTGCGATTATTTGGGTGTGTGTGAACCCGGCCTCCTGTTTCAATCATGATATTTCCTGCCATTGCATTTTCCTGTTAACACCTTGTGTTGTGTAACAAGTTGTGTAACACAGCTTTCAACGCACAAGCAAACATGTGCATACATGTACAAATTGTACATGTACCTTGCTCTATGATTCATATAGAAGGAGCAGGCCGAGCAGCAGTCTCAATGCTAAGGAAGTGCTTAAAAAAGAGTATACATGTGCCTTGGAGCACTTATTAGCCACTTCACCTGACAAAGTAAACACTTTGGTGGTGATAAGCTAGTGGGGTTGAATATGGGGTAGCCCATCTGATGACCACACCATGAAAAGCTGTAGGACCATTTCAATTTGATAACTCTTATCGGATGTTTTCAACTTTAAATTCTAGGAGATTTAAGAAGGTGCCTGTTGATCATTCCAATGAGGAACCCCTTCTCATTCCTCCATCACCATGGATCTAGGAAGAGCTTCCATGTCTTAACCCAAAACAGTAGCCGTAATTGGCCACTTGAGACCTTATGGTCAATTACCTGATTGATTGCCCATAGATAAGAGAGTAGTTCGCAGTGTGGGGTCTATACACTGTGTCCCCATCAGGCTAATGCCTCAAACTACATGAAGCCCTGGCAAGCTCCACACGATTGCTCTACAAAATTATATTATCTTCTCACTTTTAAAAACGTTTCTTGCACATCCAGAACTATTAAAATTAAATTTCCTTCAGTGAAATGACCTTGGCTGCTCTTTTTCAAGAAATACATGTATGTGGTCTTCCAGCAATATGCATGGTTCATCCCTGTATACATGTGGAGCAGTAGTGTACTGTGCACTCTTAATTCAATATAGTTATAGAGTGTTTATCTTGTAATTACCAGGCTGATTATAAAGTGTGAACATTGAGATAAGAAGACACTGAGACTGGGTGGCTGAATGGTTGACTGTGGACTGGACTTGCATTATCATTGCATGTGTGGATGTATCAATGCATATTTCATAAAGAAAAATATTCAAAGGGTCTTAAAAATCCACCTGATGAAGTGATCATGATGTGACTTTACATTTAGCTTCTTGTGTGTTACCTACCTTCCAAAAAATGTTGTGAACATTATTGTAATACCAGGGATGTGAGACTTCAGATTTTAATCTGATTTCACAATTGTTTAGTAACTTAAAATTTAGGCATAACTCAAAATTTCAGCTTTTTTTTACACCTCCTCTGTACATACATCATCAGGGCACTTTGCAATGAAACACCTGAAAAAAATCTTGGGGTTCGATCGGTTCCAACCCCGAGATTTTGGATAGTGTGAAAAGCCCTTTGGGCCGTTAATAAAACAGAAGCAATAGTTTCATTTTCTTTCTGCTGCAAGCAAAGTGCAGCCTTTTCTAGAATGACACTTTTTAACATTTCTTGTACATTTTAAAAGTCCTATTTTTGGACCAAATCCAGGCGTGGTTCTAGAGCCAATATTTGTGGGGGGCTAGAAGAGCCATTATTTTTGGGGGGGGCTAGGAGACCCAATATTTTGGGTTCTTTTAACACTCGCTTCTGCTATGTCTTATTAGAGGTCGAAACATGCATCTATAGCCCACACAGTTTTTTATGTAATTGGCGCTTAATTACTGAAAAGATCCAGTATTTAAAGAAAAAAATGGTTTCAATTGCATTTTTAGGGGGGCTTGACAAAATTGGAGGAGGGGGGGCTTAAGCACCCCCATCCCCTAGCCCCCCCCCCCCCCCCCCCCCCCCCCCCCCCCCCCGTAAACACGTATGCTAAGTAGGCCGCGATTGTAACATTTGCTGATCAGGAAACTGTAACTTTCCTTATGTCTAACGGTTGGGAAAGTTTTGGAAATACTTAAAGGGGTCTGTGCAATAGGAATATTATGGCTTGAACGTGTGCTAAAAAGCAGCTGTTTTATAGGGCCTGTGAATTTACCAACATCCACAACTGTTTACAGCAAGTTTTTGGTTTGTATCACTTTGTATTCATGAGCAAAACTGTGATGTCATCTGGGGAACTGAGAGCAGTAACCCAATTGATTTGTGCACAAAAAGTTGCGGTTGTTTTATAGGTTTTCTGACAGACCTTTTCCTCCTCAATGGGTTTTATTTTGCCAAATATGTTCCTTTCACGCAACTGGTGGTGTAATTTTTTTGCCAAACCATTTTTGTAGGTCAAGTTTGCCTCTTCATTTTTTATGTTTTTTTATTATATTTTTGCTGTTGGTTCCCTACATGAGTATGCGTGAAAATTCCCCGTTTTACAAAGCCATTCAAATGAAAACCAAATGCTAGTTTGAAACCAAAATAAGGCTTGCCATTCATTATCTTTCAGTATATTCTCTGTATGAAGGCAATAAAATAACCTGACTGAAAAAAGCACTGCAGTGAATTAAGATTAATGCATGAACTATTAATTGTGCTAAATTTGAGGGTACTGATTTCACTGTCTGTTGAGGATATTTGCTAAATGCATTTCTTATTAGTAATACTTTCTACTTTTTCCTTTTCTGTAGATCTGCGTTTTCCAGAAATAGCCAAGATCATTGGGAGAATGTGGAGAGAACTAAGTGATTCTGAGAAAGAGGTAAAGAAAATCTCAAGTTTTCTGCAATATTTCACTAGAGGGGGAAAGGATGCAGCCGATTTCACAAAACCTTTGATATACTTACTTGTTTGTGTTTGTAAAAATTGCTTCTGAACGTGCGGCAAATCTTACCTAAAAAGTAAATTTTTCAACTGAGCTCCCTTTGTTAGCTGCAAAGTTAACAGCTCTTGTGAACATACTCATTGTTTCTGCAAACTTTAAATTGTGGTTAAATAGTGAGTTACGTGTTCTACACCTTTTCTAGGCAATACTGGTTCTGGTTAATGATTGGGCGAAAAGAAAAAAATTGCTGTGTTTCCGGTAACATCTCCCGAAAAAAGTTGGGTTGGTAGGTAGGGATTTAGTTTTTTTTTGGAATGTTTTTTTATACACAAATTAATGGGAACTTCCACATACGCCAACACTGGAATACATTTACATTTAGCAAGCGTGCATTTTGGGAAAAAATCAAAAGAGAAATTTACATTCATTACAAAAGTAACGACATATGACAAATAATAGAAGTATACCTTAGCTTAAGAACAAAAACCAATCCACAGATGAACATGAAACATCCAAAAGTTTCCGTGCAACGCGGCACGCAACGTAGGTAGTGTGCCCACATACAATGTTGACCGTCGTGAGCATTAGCTCCACGGCCCTGGTCAACAGTTGCAATCGAAAACTCAACTTTATGTAAGCCTTTCCTTCTGATTGGAAAGCAGCCTCCGTTGTCCCAGTTTTCAAAGGCTCTGGTGAAAAGTCTGACCCCTCTAACTATCGACCTATTAGCCTCCTTCCCATCATCAGCAAGGTGTTTGAATGTCTCATCAACCAGCATCTCATGGATTACCTTGAAACCAACACACTACTAACTGATGTCCAATATGGATTCCGGCACTCCAGATCTACTGGTGACTTTTTGTCTATGGTCACTGAGCACCTGAACAGGATATTAGATCTCCGTGGTGAGGCGAGGCTTGTTGCTCTTGATATTTCTAAGGCCTTTGATCGAGTCTGGCACAAGGGTCTCATCCATAAGCTCAAGTCCTACGGCATCTGTGGCCAACTTCTCAATCTAATCTCAGATTTTCTTAGCAATCGAAAATTCACTGTTGTTCACGAGGGACAGTCCTCGTCCGTCCACAGCGTCAACGCAGGTGTCCCGCAAGGCTCTGTATTGGGACCAACTTTGTTCTTGCTTTATATCAATGACCTGCCTGATTCTATATCATCTCAGATTGCCATCTACGCTGACGACACAACCCTGTATACAACATATCCTGGTCCCCAGTTTTCCACTCATCAAGCCCAAGCTAGTAATGATCTCAACCATGATCTTACGTATGTCACCAATTGGGGGAACGACTGGCTCGTCACCTTCAATGAAAAGAAAACTCACCTGTTATCTGTTTCAAGATCTACATCTAAATCATCTATTCGTCCTACCTTGTCTATGAACTCTACATCTCTTCAGGAAGTTAGTGACATCAGGTTACTTGGTCTTGACATCACCAATAAACTCTCCTGGGACAAGTACATCAGTGGTATTGCCAAAAGGGCCTCTCAACGTGTAGGTTGTCTATACCGTGCACGGAAATGCCTTTCCCCCCCTGTCATTCTGTACTTATACAAGACGACAATCCGCCCTGTTATGGAGTACTGTTGTCACATCTGGTCCGGTGCTCCAGCTTGTCACCTTTCTCTGTTGGACAGAATACAGCGTCGAGTTGTTAACCTGGTGGGCCAAGAATTGTCATCTTCCTTGGAACCCCTCTCACATCGTCGCAATGTATCTTCACTGAGCCTGTTTTACAGATACTATCACGGCATGTGTTCCAATGGTCTTTCGTTGGTCGTCCCTGTTGACCGTCCCTCACAACGAACCACTCGCCTCTCAGTCAAATCCCATCCTCATACAGTCGTGACTCCCAAATGCAGGTCCAAGGGGTATGCTACGAGTTTCTTTCCACGTACTGCTTCACTCTGGAACTCCTTACCTGCATCCTGTTTCCCTGCTGTATATAATTTGTCTAAGTTCAAGTGCAATGTGAATAGGTTTCTGTTATCTTAATTCTGTGCGCTTTCTTTTCCTTTCTCTTTCTTTTTTAGCCCTCACCTCGAGTGGCCTTTGTGCCTTGTGTTGGGCGACTTCCATAAAAAAATTATAAAAAAACTCATAATTTCCAAAAATGCCATCATGTTTTTGTGGATGTACGACTCATCTTCGAAATTGTAGTTGGAATTAAGCAACCTCAATCAAAACGCTGTATTTTGGGGAAAATTTCGTTAAAGTTTCCCAAAACTTCGAAGATCCAGCTAGCCACGAGTGCAGAATCAATGGATTTGAGTATGGTGCATGCTCTAGGGAAGAAACGGTCTTAAATGGATTGATTCGAGCGGGAGACACGTAACCAGATTTGTGTACAAGTGTGCAGATCGTATGCGGCAAAGGTTGATGGCTGTCCCTATACGGTCGGATTACCGGAAACATAGGTTTTTTTTCCGCCTTGTGTATATCACATCATTATATCAAGGCCTATACACCCCGCAATTCCTGAATTACACCGTACATGTAGATTAGAAGGCAAAACCTTCATTGTCAAGAATTTCCAAATTGTTCATGAATATTAAATATTCATTTTAATCAATTTTATTACACAAGTATCATTGCCCGCCATTTTTGGGGGTGGGGCTCAATATTGATCACAATAGATTTTGTCTGCATCATATACAACAAAATTCGGCAAAGGCTAAAAATGAACCATTATCAAATTTATATGGAAAGATTAAAAGATTAAATTTAAAGATTATAATATACATGTACATAAAACTTTGGTTGCGCCATCTCTAGACATGATTGATAGCTCCATTGTTGATGGAGAGCCAAGCGCTATAGTTCAGATCTCAGGTCATCAAACTTTGAAAATAATAATATAATAATAATTAGCGATTTATATAGTGCACACATCTGTAGGAAACACTCGTGGAGCAATTACACACAAAGAATACATCTACATGAATAGACTTGCAAGTGAACAAAATATGACAATAAAAGGATCATTCATGAAGAAAATGGATAATCAACCAACAAATACACTGCACTCATCGTCGGCCTTTTTCCATCTGGGGAGATGATGGCTGCACCAAGTTTGGTCATTTCTGTTTGCTGCACCTCCTCGAATGGCTAATTAGGCCGATCCGGGACTGTTCCAGTCTTTGCTACACAGGCTGCAGAAGTGGGATATTACATACCAAGTGGACTACGCCATGCAATCTTGGTTCATCGGATCTCTTTTCTTGCCAGGAGAACGTGTAGTTCTGTTCATGCAAGGATCCATCGTCTGGCAGTCTTGTCTCCTGCAGGGCATCGCTGTCAACACAAAGCTCAAAAAAGATGGTGGAGTTCTCTGTTTATCACGGCAGTCTTCCGTAGGTCGTCCATGAACTGTTGGTCGCTGTTATATCCAGGACATATCCTCCTTACATTCCAGCTTGCTATCAGAAGAGCTGGCTGCTTCTTACTCTGTTTTACAGATGTACAACCTGCCTGTCGAAGTGTCGATTTTGTCTAAGCTCCAGGCACCCACTGGAAGTTCAGCAAACAGGTTGTGGCGGGGTAGTAAACTGTCGGGGGGCTGCCTGGATTGAGGCAGGCGGTGACTACCCAATGGAATCCTAGAACTCTTCTTCGAGAGCAACCCCTAGTGCCCGGCTCAACGGCAAACGAGCCTGGGCTTATCACTGGTAGACTGCTGCTCCCCATGTTGTGCCGACGCTGGGACTAGCGAAGCTGGAGTGACCTCTCCAGGTGCAGGCTTGGGCAAATGTTATGGAAGTCCTGATGTGTCCAATCACCAGGACCCCCCTCTCGGCCAAGTTTGCAGAGTCTGATAGGCAATTCCAGCATAATGGACATGACAATCACACAGTTTTTGCCTTATTCAGAGGATCACAATGTAGGATTGGCAGTTTGCAAACAATTTTAATTAGGCTTATCAGACACATTTAACTATCAGTGAACATATGTAGTAAATGTTATGTAATTTCATGGAACAGTTGTAGAGAAAATGCACATCTTGTGACCGTAACGGACATGACACTAAATGGCATTTGGTGTCATGTCCGTTACGGTCACAAGAAGTGCATTTTCTCTACAACTATTAAATGAAATTACATACAATTTACTACATATGTCACTGATAGTTAAATGTGTCTGATAAGCCTAATAAAAATTGTTTGCAAACTGCCAATCCTACATTGTGATCCTCTGAATAAGGCAAAAACTGTTTGATTGTCATGTCCGTTACACTGGAATTGTTCTGATACAGTCAGTGTCAGCTCAGCTGCAGGAGATGCCGGAAGGTTTCAGAATGTTCTGCCATCCTCCTTAGGGTCTCCACTCCAGATTTCATATCGAAGTTTACTCCTCTAGCCGTTTGCCCATGGCTGGGGATTTGTGATCAGAGTTTGCCTTCTCCTTGGTGAGCTGCTAGGTGGGATGCCTCCCATGGCTAACATGCCCCACCTGGTTTGGAATTAATTGGTAGCCAGTGTAAATTTTGGAGCATTGGGGAAATTTGTTCGGTTTGTTGGATACCTGTGATGAGTCATGCAGCAGTACGTGTATGTTGAAGCTTTTGGAGGCGGGTTAATTGGTTTTGGGGAAGGCCGCTGAGGGAGGCATTATATGTATCGATAACAAGGGCATGAACCAGAATCTTAAGGCACTGAGGGTTTAGGTACTGGTAAGTTTTTATTTATTAAGCAGATGATATTGAGCAAGACTTGATGACTTGCGAGACATGCTGATGCATTGTCATAGAACTAGTCCTTACCAACCAAATTCACCTCACATGGACGGGTCAGCTGCCGGTCCTCCACAAACAACACAAGTAACACACCTTGCCTTCCTATCACCTTACAAAAGATTGGCTCCAACGAAACTGAAGGGCACCAAATAGTTTATATAAGGCCTACACACAAAATGATTCCCCAAGTTGGAAAATGAGGGGTGCAATTGGCCCCAACGAAACCGAAGGGCACCATAAATTAATTCATTACAATTGTAAGTTTTGGACAAGATTATTCTTTCTTACAAAGCATTGAAAATTCCCCAAGTTGGAAAACTAAGGGGACATGTTACATAGCCCGACCGGAACCGAAGGGCACTATTGTCAAATAAAGAACAAATCCCATGCTCTTACTAATAGAGACCACCTATAAAATGTAACCACCTTTGCAATTTTCCTGCGATTATCTGTCCAAAAATGTCATTCATATGTATACAGGGTGTCCCCCAAAAACGCAACACTTGTGTCGATAACTATTACATGACAATTAAACTGTTTATCACTTCAAGATTCAGATATGTGATTCAACTATGTCTTGGCTATCACCATGTAAAATTTGAGCAAAATTGGACTGAAATTGAGTGAAAAATCTAAGATTGAATTACCCAACCTCAAAACCCGATTTTCATCTTTCTTTCATACACATTATGTATGTGTGTATTGACCACTATGCGTGTTATCCTTGCAAATTTATTTTTAAGGAGTACTCTTTCATTTGGTCATATGTTCGCCAATTTCAGCCCCAATATGCTTAAATTCTACATGGTGATAGCCAAGACATGGCTCTATCTTATATCTGAATCTTGAAGTGATAGACAGTATAATTCTAACATAATGGTTCCTGACACAGTGTTGCTTTTTTTCTGGGACACCCTGTATATATATATACAGATGACATAGTGACCAACAAATTCACCAGGGCGCCCAAACTCCTGCCAGTAGGAAACCAGTGATCCTCCAATGGGAGATTTTGGAGAACCGGTCTTCAAGTCATCAACGCATGTGCGCGCATGCTCCCTATTGCATGCATGTGAGCTGTTGTCTTCAAGACCGGTTCTCCAAAGTCTCCCATTGGATAAAACTTTCCCACAACTGACCAATCCTGTGCCTTGCTTGTACTAATGCACTGATTGGTTGTTGGCCGTGACACCTGGATACACAAAATCATTATGTAAACTTATAGCTTCAGGTTGGAAAAACCAGACAGTCTGAAACAGCATGCTGCCAACTGCACACACATGGCACATATTATGACGCACTTTATAACTGCATGAACTACATGATAGACTGAGATGAATCCCTTACTATTACTGTATACAAGTAATAAACTGCTGCTGTTTGAGAACTGATCCTGCAATGCAAGGATTGAAACCCGTCAGAGTGTGATCCAAATCCGTCCCCCACTTGAGGGACAGACATGTGATCCAAATCCGTCCCCCACTTGAGGGACAGACATGTGATCCAAATCCGTCCCCCACTTGAGGGACAGACATGTGATCCAAATCCGTCCCCCACTTGAGGGACAGACATCAATGCATTCGCCAAAGGTTTCTTGAATACTTATTGTCAGTAAAAAACATGTGAATGTTTAGCCCTGACACCAGTGTAAGTTGGCCACATGCCATTTTCAATAAATCATTTTGGGTTTTTTAAAGGAGATTTTAGGATGTGAGGGATGGACATCAATAAAAAAAAAGGCTACTTTCACCTGAGACTACGAATTTATATTTATTATTAAAACTTGGAAACATTTTCAACTTTGGTTAATTAATTTCAAAACAGTAGGCCTAATGTTCAAACTCCTCACTGACAAAAAATTAAATCACTGACACTTACTGGAAAGCTTTGACTTGGGTTGAACTAAGTGTGAGGGACTGACATTTTTATGTGTGAGGGACAGACAGAGATGAGATTCCTTTTGAAAAACAAAACTTTATGAAATATTTTACCCTAAATAAAATGAATGAATCCTAATTTATGGAATAGCACCTGGTGTCTTATAACTTGATTTAATTTCATTATAATTTTGAGCCATCAAAATAATTTGAGGGACTGACATCATTAGTGTGAGGGACGGACAGTAGATACCTATCAGCAAAGCTTGCTTACAGCACTTTCCATCATTTTACAACATTTATACCTCCTTAGCCTAGTAAATCGTCGTAAACTCGAAGATAATGTCCTTTTTTTCAAGGGCCTCCAGAATTTGACATCTATTATAAGTGATGACAAGGTTAGCTTCCGCAACACTGATTCAATTTGAGATCTTCCGATTCAATTACTCTTATTCCCAACAAATGTAAAACTGCTATTTTTAGGCAAACTTGTTTTAACCGCGTACACAATTCCTGGAACGAAATCCCATCTAACGTAAGAATCCCAAGAGTTATCTTTTTTAAACAAGGTATATTCAAGCACTACCACACAAGCCATTGATACACAATCCAGCTACTGACGGGTTAAATTTGGGTTCTCTTTATCTGTTTATTATTTTTTTTATCATATCTCCTATATCTTGCCGGAATTTAAATAAGTAGTATCTCCCATCTCTCAGGAACATTATTGTATCTTTTTCCTCTGTTAATTGCCTGTTAATTGTGCCTGTCCTCTGTCTCTTGGTTTTGATGTTGTAAAGGGTCCCCATTTTGTGGGCCTGTGTGCCTGTTCGGGGTTTCCCTTTTGCACTGTATGTCTTTTTAATGTTTCTGTGCAATAAAGGTTATAAAATAAAATAAATAAATTAAATAACACTGGGATCCTGTCCTATTAAGGATTGAAGCAGTCAGACAAAATGATGGTGTAAGTTTTAATTTCTACAGAAATCTCTCCTTAAACAAGTTCTGAATGTCTTCAAAGGCAGACTTGGACACATACATGTACATGGCCTAGCACATGCACCGTGTACTTTCAATACAGAGTAACTACTCATAACATAGTTCTCACTGATTTCTGCCAACTGGCCAAGCTTCTGCAAGGAGTATGAACCAGACCAATACCATTGCTGAGTATAAAGTATTTGATCATTAATATGATAAAACGGATTATTGCTGATTTCACTCGAGTGCCATATGCAGTATCTATTCTGTAATTTTCCCTTCCAGACTTGCCCATAGCATTTTGTATCAATAATTATAGTTTGAGATAAGAATTTAAACCTGAAGAGGAACTGAGACCCTCAATTCTGGTTGACCATACATTTAATCATCTTTATAGAAAGCATGGATTATCAGGAGTTAAAACCTAAAAACGTGTGCATGTGTTATCATCAACATGCTGATAGTTTTATCAAAATAAATAGGATTTGCTCATAAAAACTCAAGCATCTACCATTTGTGATCAAACAAAGCTTAAAGGTAATATCATACTTTAGTTTTTGTCAAAGAAATGCAGATTCATGGGCAAAAATATCAAGAAAGAGCATCTCTGCAATTCCCAGTCCCATACAGTTCCCAATTTTTTTTAGAAAACAATGCCCATGGTATTTTTAAAAAATCTGTCACCAGTATTTTGATCTTCAAAGATCAAAATTTGTTTTGATTATTAGTTTGAATCTTTTCTGGATAAATACAGCATTTCAGGCAGAACATTAATTTTAATATGTTTCTACCATCATCTTCTTTATACCCTGTAAGTTACAGATAAATCTGTGAAGATTTCATTTTCAGTATGCTTGATGTGTTTTTGTTTTAATTTGTTTAATAGTCTTACAGATTTCAGGCCAGGAAGAATATGGAAAAGTACATGGATGAAATGGAAACATTCAAAGCCAATTTAACACCAGATGATGTGCAGATGATGGAACAGCAAGCAAGACAGTCCAAAATATCCAAGGCAAAAAGAAAACACAAGCAGGTACTTTGCATTTTTTGTGTGTTTGGATGAGCGTGGTGGATATTTATGATTGTGCTTTTTCAAATGTTGGGTGGAAAATGTGTAAAGCTACAAAACCTGAACATAGGTACAATGAGCTTTCAAATTCTTCAGTGAGCGGTATGATAACAAATATAATTCCATTACAGAAAACATGTCTCTGTTTACCTGCATATAATTTGCATATCAGCTCAGTGTGTACGTGCAAGAAACATCGCCCAAACTAGAGTCCCTTTATATTGAGAGTTGCGGCATTACGGGACCAAAAAAATCGGGTCATGTGACACATGGAGCCATTCTGTCTCCATGGTCGCCGTACTGTTTGAGTACACAGCACGTGCGTGCAGTGCAGTATGCGTGCTATGTGATGTGTCAAAATGCCGTGCTGTGTGATGTTATTTCCGGCGGATCCCATGAGTAAAATGAGAAGAAAATCATGGGAAAATAAGCTGTGTGTGATGGAAAGCAACCTTTTTATCATTTCTCTGCCAGGTAAGATTGTCTGGGTGACTAGAGACTGAATACTCTAGTAGAGTATTCGAGTACGACATTCACTTCGTCTTCGTTGTAAATGTAACTTTGTGATTGGGGTTGTGCACCATTAGCAGTAGTCCACAACACAAGGATTATTTTCAAACCCCCATAATTTCCCTCAAAAATCAAAGCCCTGCCCTCTTTCCACAAATTTAACCTTGCTAAGAGGACATCACAACTGGTCAACATATTTAGGTGAGTTAGTTTACTGTAGAAGCCATGTCTGAAATTAGTGAAAATAATCCTTGTGGACTAAATGGCAGTAATGCACACTTACCCCATAGTTTTTATTTTAGGCCTAGGCAATAAACTCGGGCTAGTACCAGTACTCTAGTACTAGTAGGCCCTACTAGCATTGTAGATTATTTATTATGAAACATAAATTACAATTTCTTTCTAAAGTTTCCACAAACTCACCTATACTTTGGTGCCAACAAATGGGAGACGTTGGAGAATCGGTCTTGAGTCAACAGCGCACACACGCAAACCATGCTTGTGCAATTGTGAGCATGCGCGCGTTGTTTTGCGCGTGCGTGCATGCGTGAGTGTGCACTGTTGACTTGAAGATCGGTTCTCCAAAGTCTCCCATTGAGTCTATTAAGGGAATTTGGGCATTTTTGTTTCTTGAGTTATTCTCAGTCATGAAGTTTTGGAAAAGACAAGTGCTGATGGAATTGACTAGAACCTTGAAAAACATGAAGTTTTGTTTGTACTTTACATTAGAAAATAATTTGTACTTGTACGCAGCACATTGCCAAAAACCTAAATTGTGATATTATTGTACATGTACTGTACATTGCAGAATTGAAGCCAACTGACATCGACTTCGACTGTAAACGAGCAGCAAAAAATGGAGAAATTTTGCATCCGGCCATTTGACTGGGGTCATCAGTGCATGTGTTTTAGCAACTCTTGTTGGGAAGCAAAAAGTACAGAGCGAAGCATCAAAATGTGAGGGGTGCTGGTAGTGGAGTCAACAAACTGGACATGCCTAGTCAATAAGAAGGTAAGTAGTCAGGCACTGTGTATGTTCTGATTGAGATATTTTCCAAATTGATGTGTTTAATTATGATCCAAATTGTTATCACTTGGGGCCTGGTTAGCTCAGAGGTAGAGCGTGGGATTTCAAGCCCCTGGTCATGGGTTCGAATCCCACACTAGACGATTGAAAACTACATTGGTGACAGATCACAGAATATACACTTACTGAGTAAGAACTTAGTACCAGAAGCATAATTATATTGGGAAATTGAAATTGGAGTGTGAATTTTTCTGAGGGAATACAATGAGCTTAACCTTCATGAACCCCTGCTGGAATTCTAGAAAGTGGTGGAGATAAAATGCTTCAGTTGCTGGGCCACGTATGCATTGTGTTCCCCATCTCACCCTACTCATTAGTACTCAATATATATCTATGACACCACACTCTACTTTATTTGGTTATGCTTGTTTATCCAAAGTGGTGTCATGCCTTTTCAGTACAAAGTACTGGTATACACTGTAATTACATCCTCCTAAAACACACAGTATTTTTATTTGTTTGGTATATGCAGATTGCATGGACTACAAGCATGATGTGTCTGGATTGTGAGAGGTGCTGAGTGGGTGCAACCAATCCCCAATGCACGTGGAAGCTGCAGACTTCAACCCTGCTACAACAACAAGAGTATTAAACTTTATAACACAGAACCTAATTTACTTGAAATCATGAAGAGAATATGTCAAAAGTAAAACTTTTTATCCAAGGGTAATAACTAGATAAATAAGAACATGAAGCAAAAGCATTGTCTGACATTAATTGAGGTCTACTCGATGACATCACCTATGATGACAGATTATTGCATTTACCTGTACATGTATTATTGAAGGTGAATTTTTTCAGGGGGGGGGGGGTTAAAGTTGAAGCAGTCAAGTTAATTTGCAATGTACAGTACTTGCTATTGATTGCATAGTGACATTTGGATAATAGGTTTAAGTTTGTCAGAAATTGAATTGAAACTGTTTGATAAGATGAGAATAAGATGAGAAATAACCATATTTAGATTGAACCAATCTCTCAAGTGCTGTAATACAGGTCTAATAATAACAATGTACAAGAAAGGTTGTCCTGAGGGAGCCAGGTCTCCCCTGTCATTCTACAAGGTGGTCTTCAAGGAATTAAATCATATCATCCACTGTGGTACAAATATTATGCCTGTATCCAATGTAATTCATTTTCACATTGAATTAATTCCACAGTGTTTCACTGCATTGTTTGTATTAATATTGTACAAGGATACAAGCAGTTTACATATCTGGTAACTTGGGGTAATATTTGCCGTTTTTGAACATGGACCACCACTCTTTAATTATGCTGGCACAGGTTAACGCTTTTAGTGCTGTATATTAAGAACTACACCCTCAACTTCAGAGCTCTGTGGTTAGTGTGACACCTTCATAGTTTGAAACAGTTGTTTAGCTTTGCCATGCCATATTGGAAGGGTATTTCCAATGCACAAATACAGAACAACGCTTGTCATTGCCTGTGTTGTTTGAAAAGAACCTTTAAACTACAACTTGTGAATGGCCCTTAAAGGTAATATCATACTTTGGTTTTTGTCAAAGAAATACAGATTCGTGGGCAAAAATATCAAGGAAGATACAATAAAAGTAATCTGTGAAAATTTCAGTCCCATACGGCCACTTTTTGAGAAAACAGTGAAAAACAGCCACAGTATTTCTTAAGTCTTTTTCTCTTTTATTTTTGATCTTTTAAAAAGATTTTTGGTCGTTGTTTTAGTAATTTTTGGATAAATACACAATTTTAGGCAGAAAAATGTTAATGGTATGTTTCTACCACCACCATCTTCATACTCTGTAAGTTATTTGTAAATCTGTGAACATTTCCGTTTTGGTTTCATACCAAAGTATGATACTACCTTTAAGGCATGTGTTATGTAATGGCTGATACATGAAGTTTGCTTTGCATCTCATTTTCGACAAGTTACAAAACAATTTGAAGTGTAACAGTGTTCTCCAACTTTGGAAAATAAAGGGTTGTCACATGCTTATCGCATAGCGAGAAGCATGTACAGCGTAGGGTCCGGGGTTGGCATAAGGGCCCTGGGATAATGTTGATACTTAATGCTCTGTGGTGCATTCTATTGCAATTTGATTCTAGCATAACAACATGTATTTATTTTACAACTCCCGTAATTAGTCATAATTATTGTAACCATTATTATTCAATGTAAAGGTGGCAGACCTTTGTACAAGCTCCGGCTTCTTGTCTGACCTCCTAATACTATTATTTTACTTTGATATAATGTACTCAATGTAATAACATTATAATAGTATGGAAATAAACCTGAACCTAAATTTCTTGCCACTTTCCCTACTTTTTTTTTACAAGTTTTCAGTTACAAACCATTACTAAACAGAACTTCAAAAAAAAAAGGTCAGTACCAACTCTTTTTTCGAAACTTCCATTTTTTCAGTTGTTGATCTGGGTGGCTTAGACTGTGTTTAGACCGAATGTTTTGGTTTGGGGTTACAAGTATTAAAGTACTATCATTAACAAACATTAATTTATCCCTCAATTTTATTCACTTCCACTTCCAAGAGACCTGCGGTCCCAGATTCCAATAATAATTTAGAAAATCAGTTTAAAACCACAGAAAAGATGTATAGTGTACGTCAAGCAATAATACGTAAACCTCAAAATGAGAAACATATTTTGAATAAAACTTAAAAGAAGATACAAATTTGGCCTCAGAAAAAAAACTTACTTGGGTACTTGGCCAGTTTTTCATTTTAAGCACTATATTTGATGGGCCTAGCTGCAACACAGTAGACATATTCTAAATTTCACAGAAAAATCAAAAGAGAAAAATACATTCATTACAAAGGTGATGACAGATAATGAAAGTAAATCTTAGCTTAAGAGCGAACATCAATAACAGATGAAGACAAAAAGTTTCGGTGCAACGCGGCACGCAACATAGGTAGCGTGCCCACGCGTACTGTTGACCAGCCGCACGAAGCGTTAGCCCCAAGGCCGTCACACAGCAAATTGCGGTAAAGTAAAATCGCGTTGTAGCAAGATTAGGGTCAACCATCCTCCATGGGCCAACAGTTGCAATCTTAAACTCAACTTTATGTAAGCATATGTACCTCATAATTTCCAAAAATGGCTTCTTATTTTATGTGAATGTACGAGGAATCTTCTAACTTGTAGTTTGGAGTGCATGTTTGAATGAAGCATCTTCATTCATGTCATTCAAAATGCCGTAGGTCTATTTTGGGAAAGATTTCGTTGAAGTTTCGCGAAACTGTGGGTAGCCCGGGAGTTGCAAAATGGATGCAGTTCCTTGTATAGGCCATACTATTGTCATTTATGCTTCCTCCATGTTTCATGCCATTTGCATTCTTTGTTCACAACTTTTTAATTGACGTCGTCAATGTTTTGAGACAAAATGGCGTCCAAATTTGAGCTGTTGAGCTCTCCGTATAGAGGGACTCTAGCCCAAGCTACACCAGTACATGTCCCTAATATGAAAGCCCCTGTAGCACTAAGACTTGTCCTTGTGTTTTCAGCGGCCGTGCATACAGTGCAGATTGTACAATAGAAACAATAGAAATACTTGTACATGTATTTGGCCCATTAGCTTGTGCACAAAATGGGGCGGTGACGAGGGCGACGCAGCATGAGCGTCGCCATCGCTGTCGCAGACTCATGGGGACGGCCTCATTTTTGAACTAGGTCTACGTACTTTATAGCTCACGGTGACTGTTGAATACTAATCCTTAAAGGGAGCATATAAGATTTGCAAAGATGTGCGATTTGGCTGAATTTGGTACTTAAACAGAAGTGAAGGTCTTAAACTTCCTTATAGACATTGTTTCATGTACCTTTTTACGCTTTGTTCATCTGGATAGCAGAAATACGGCCGAAATAATCTTGCCTTCCTCCGAATCCTTCACCGTTACACTATGCTTTCGAAATGCTACTAAATCGTTTGGATGAACGATGTTTTTAAAAGACACTAAATCTTTATTTCCCTAAAACACCCAGCATTTGATGAACCAAGATTTCCCACGGTGACTGTTTGTATTGTTTACGAACTGTTGAGTCCATTTTCTGTCTCAAACTCATTTATTTTTTTTCTGAGGCCTTGCAAATCCTGTACGCTGCCTTTAAGCCTATAAGTTTTGCTATGCTTAAAGGGTTCTAACAATTACAATTCACAGTATCACTCGTATTTGTAGAACACTTTAAAGAGGTTTTTGTGGATAAAAAAACACAGAAATGTTTGGTGTAAGGTAAATTAATGGAAAACAAACTAAGGTCAAAGATTAGTGTAGTATACGCATTTCCAGCCGCAGCAAAATGTAATGTGACTATAAAGTACTATTGCAGTAAGTACAGAATACAACATACGTTCGTACAAGACGCGGCTCAAACAGAGGGAAACAAATGGGGAGGAAAGTCCTCCAGGAAGCTAGCCGGTCAGCTGCCCACAAGACCCGGAAAGCTCCTTACAACTAGATAGGCGGCACAACCTTTTTCACATAACATAGGTACACTTTTGACCTTTTTTTCATGTGCCCCCCCCCCCCACAATTATTATCTAACAGCATGCAGAGGGTGCAGCTTTGGCAACATTTTCAGCAAGGTTTCTTATGTATGTGCGCTGATATGCAAATGTAGGTAAACAAGAGATGAGTGTTTTCTTATTTAATGGAAATTGGAAAATCAGAATCCCATCCTGTTTGGGGAAATCATGCATAATTTATTTCTTACTGTACCGGTGCTTTATACTTAGTATGGATGTCTTATATACATGTAAACTTTTTTTCATTCCACATTTGTATTTTGATATTAGGAGATGAAAAAGCTTGAAAAACCTAAGCGGCCATTAACAGCTTACAGCATCTTCCTTCAATTCAAACTGAAGAATGCTACTGGGAATGCATCGGTAATTATGTGATTATATGATTATTTTGCAAATTATTTTACATGTAATAAGCTCATACTTGAGCTAGGAAGAAGCTTTTGATATTTAAGCTGACAGTCTTTAGCTGCTTGTTCCTAAGCATGGTTTATTTGTGAAATTATTTGTAAACCGTTTGTTTATGTTACTTTCATGGTTGGTAAACTATAGTTTTTATGCTATAGTTTTTATGGTTTAAAAACCATAATTTATTAGCTTTGATTGTATATTCATGGTATGTGTTAACCATAAAAATGTTGCCAACACTTTCTATGGTTTACATCGTTACAAACGATGAAAAAACAGGTTAACAATTAAAGGTATAATACATGATTTGTGACATCATTTCAGACGTCTGTCTAGCCATAAGCCAAACTAATGGAAACATATGTAAATGTTTGCAAATAAGCAGTGACCTGCAGACATATCCCACAATCCACAATGCTGTACTTTTCAATAGTACTTTGCCCAAAACTACTTTGACGGCAAAGATGAGGTAATTTCAGATTCAGATTCATTTATTTTGGCAACATACATAAAAACAATAAATAACAAATAACAAAAGCCAAGGATAGCCCCAAAAGCTGTAAAATATGGCTAATTTCCATTGGGGTCCTCTTGGTAAGCCTAATAGTCCACAAAAATGACAACGCCTATAATATGTCCTGATGATTGTGTATGATGACAACAGTGGGAAAGCAGTCAAGAGGCAGATGCTAAGGTATAATACATGATTGGTTAATGATACAGAGCAGCACTCATACTTTGTCTAATCCAACATGTACATGAAATGATGAACTTGTAAACAGTTGAGCTCAATCAGACATCTGAGTCAGGAGAAAATAGCAAAAACCTGACCTCAAATTGTCTTACTGATAAAACATAAAGAATTGTTTTGATATTACCCCAAGATCAAAACTGTTTTTGGTCAATTATTTGTTTTACTAATTTCTGGATAAATACACAATTTCAGACGGAAATATTTTAAGGGTATGTGTGCACCCTCTTCATATTCTGAAAGTTAAAGGTAATTCTGTGAACATTCCTGTTTGGGTATGTTACCAATCATGTAGTGTACCTTTAATATCCATTTCCTCCTTGCAACAACAAAGTTGGACATTTTCTTTAATAATCATGAGTACCACAATTGTTTCTATTGACCTTCACATGGTTTCTTCAATTGCCTCAATATCTTCCATATAACTGACACTGTCAACAGCATACTTCTACTTCAACTACAATAGCTAGCCTACTGGCTAGTATTCATAAAAACGAGTGCAGATGCTTCTAAGTAAATACTGTCTTGTAGTAAGTTATTTTCATCAAAGGTATTTAGCATTAGGTGAAGCTTATACTTGATTTCATATTCATAAAATGAGCATTTGGTACAGAATTCTAGACTTGGAAACTCTAAGCAAATGCTTTGTGTTTTTTTTGTTAATAAAGTACCTATTCAATTGCCCGTATAGTACAGATTGGTTTGATGTTAATACGATTGCATGAACAATTTAGAGAAGAAAAGAAACATTGTCAGAGGGCAGTAACTGTATGGCTCAGTGCAGGTGAACCGTTGAACCCAGGGGCGGATCTAGCCTTCAGGAAACAGGGAGGTTAAAAAGCAAAAAGTGCCATTTCAATGAAATCAAGTCCTAAACTGAGTCGCAATCTGAACAACTTATCAAGGGGTGTGTAATGGCTAGTATGAATTTAAGGCAGGGCATCCTATTCTTTGTTCAATACAGAACAGAACATTTTTTGTCAAGATTTTACTCCAATTGTAGGGCATAAAACATGGCAAACAATCAAATCACAGGTGTGAAAATGGTTTATAAAAGGACTGTAATTTTAAAGGGTGTCAATTTTTTGTCTCCATTTTTAATACTGATAATTATTAAAAAAAAATTGGTTTGCAGCTAACCCCCAAAACCTCCCTCTAGATCCACCACTTGAACCCTCCCACAAGGTACATGTAACACCAGGCAGCAGGTCCACATTTTCTTCATGGAGATGATAAAAATGCATGAAGTACAATGACCAATACAACTGTGTGACATTATAAGCCTTTGTTTTCCTCCCTGCACCTTCCACAAGTTTCATCCAGGCAGCCATGCCAAGCACAATGCAATCACAACGACGCTTTAAGCCCACCGCACACTATACGATCCGACTACGACCCGACTGGTTTTTGGAAGGATCGCAAAGCATTCTGGGAGTCTTAACCGTGATTCGACAGTCGAATCTTGTCCACTGGCCATCAGAGTGGGTCTGCGACTGGGAACAATCACGGTTAAGACTCCCAGAATGCTTTGCGATCCTTTCAAAAACCAGTCGGGTCCTAGTCGGAATGTCGGATCGTATAGTGTGCGGTGGGCTTAAGCCAGGGACCAATTTCATAGAGCTTCTTAAGCACAAAATTTGCCTAAGCATGAAAAGTCTTCCTTTATCAAACAGGATTACCAACCAAATTTTCATGTGATGTTTACGGCTTTTGGCTTGTATTTGGCCATTGTTTGCTAAGCATAACATTCAAAAGGAGTTTTAGCTGGCATAATGATTTTATTTACTGAGGTAAGCAGCTAAGCAGCTAAGCAGCTCTATGAAATTGGCCCCTGGTCTGGATCAACCTTAGAATTTTCCAGTGCTTGTAGTTTATGCTTAATACTACGCTTTATGAATATGTATTGAAGGAGATGCTTCTACTTAAATTATCTGCTCAATGTCTTAAAGGAGATACTTTTACCTCAAGCATATACTTAAAACCCAGGGTTGATAAAAATCATGATTTTTATAAAAAAATCAAAAAAATCGGATTTATTTGATTTAAATCAGATTTTTTTGATTTAAATCGATTTTTTTGATTTTAATTAAAATCTTAATTGTTTTTACGTAATAACATTTTACTATCATAACATTTTGTTTAACAAAACCCATAAATGATGCCAAATTGCATCTTCTTGTCGCTTGGGCATTGTGGTCATTAAAATGTAACAAAAAATCCAAAGCAACAAAAAACAGAAAATTTTACTGACTGTCACTACAGGCATACTCTATTGCTTCCTTGCTGATGGGATGTTTAAATGACCACATTCAAAGATGTTTCATGGCTTGTACATGTACGTACCAGTGGTCCATTTGCATCTCAGAACATGTGTATTAGATGCAGTGATGTACACAAACAAAAGTTAATTCTTTGCAGTTGCATACATATGTACGTATTATTTTACTGTGTAATTCTATTCATTGTATAGATACTTGTAAATTACAAGTAATGCTGTACACATACATTGTACTTTGCTTCAGGATACTGCCTCATTTTTCATACATGTGTGTATACATGTACGTGCATGCGTATTTTGTACAGTAAAATTTCATTGTAAAAACACTACATAAACTGTTTTAAGACACCATGTTATAGTGGAAAAACTAAGCCAAAAGTTAATGCAAGTGTTCTTTCAGTAAGATATTCTGATTTTCGTAGAAAAAAATCATGAAATAATGAAAAAAATCATGATTGATTTTTATTAGCGATTTTTTTGATTTTTTTCCACTGATTTAAATCATGATTTAAATCGAGTGATTTAAATCAAACAACCCTGTTAAAACCATAAGTATATCCTTCCTTTTTATGAATATGGTGCATGCTAAATACTTGAAAAGTGAAGTAAAACCATATGCTACATTTTTATGAATTCCAGCCATTGTATGAACATAATAATTATGGCTTGAAGTTGTCCACAGAATTCTTGCTATTGCCCCATGATGTTTGTTTGTTCTTGTACTCCAGTTTATTAAGTTCACCTGTCTGAATTGGGTTGACCTTGAGTCGCTCCTAATCTATTTAATTTGGAATGATGCTGGAATGCCTGTCTGAAACTAGGGTCACCCTGGCATCCAATGTATAACCAACAAAAACAGAATGCACAGCTAGCTACATGTCTACATGTAGCAATTTTGAGAAATATCGGAGTGCGTTTTTACAACCTTTGTAAAATTCTTAATTTCTCTGAATTTTTGGCCTACGAGTCTGTGGCCATAATGTTCAAAAGGCATAGGTAAACATGAACATTATCGATTTCATGTTGTTAATGACATTGACTTTTAGGTCTGAATTCACTTGTTAGTTATACAAATCTGGTGGAAGGTAAAACTCATATGAAGTTAAATACATCTGCATTGCTATAAAACTCAACCTGGTGTGCTAAAAAATATTGTATATTCAGAAAAAGGAGGTATTTTAGACCGATAATTGAGCACCCCACTTTTACCAACGAAAAACCTTGCTTAGATGTACACCGCATGCAGAACGCCACACAGTATACTGTGGTGGGAGCATCCATACATAACTTAAAAGTTCTGTAGGTGAAGTCACGCATTGTTGCGTGGATCGGTTCCAAGGGGTATTTTTTGGTTGGCGGGGCATACATGTACTTATTTTTTTACTTTTCTGTCAAAATTAAGCACTTACATAAAGATATTAATTTATATACTGGTAGTTATTAATTATGTAGTGAGCAATAATTTTAAAGCACTTTCTTCTTTCCCAAATTTGATTACAGTAAACCTTTAATAATGATATGTGGTTTTTTTCTGGTCAATAGGTCCTGATCTACTGTATTACTACATGCAATTTCTGAAAATCTCTTTTCATGAAGTTAGTTCTTTTCAATTTATATAACCCCTGTGCAGTATGTTGCATACCTTTTCAAATATACATCTTTATTTTGTTTTATTTCATTTTATATTATTTATGAACAGGATAATATGGTGGCTGTTGGGAGAGAATGGAAAAAGATGTCAGAAGAAGATAAGACAGTAAGTGACTTTACCTTTTACTGTATCTGTCTTGATATTTTTGCACATGAATGTGTATTTTTTTCATAAAAACCAAAGTATGATATTTTCTTAAGACCCCAGAAAGGAACCTTGTATAGTATTAATGTCCAAACAACATCACCGTCCTCATCTGACCGAGCCATTAAATACATGTAATTTCATTTTTACTTTGCAGGTGTATATTGACTCAGCAGCGAAGTCCAAGCAAGAATACAATAGAGCACTTGTAGAGTGGGAATCAAAAATGGTTCAACAGGGCAATGAATCTGTTGTTAGACAACAAAGTCACCTGCCAGAAGTAAACAGGAGGAAAACTTTTCAGGGAAAGGCCACAGATCATGAAGATCAGTCTTGATAACAAGTGCATTATCATCTGATTTGAAACACAGGTGAGGACTTGATCTTTTATTGATCCTTGGTAATTGATTGTCAGAGATATGGCCTCCCCTCAAATGGGTAAGATTAAGTACACTCAGTTGGATTTTATGTTGTCCAGCAAACAGGTTTAATATATGCATAATTCATTTAAGATAATTGCATCAAATTTCAAGTTAGATTGAAGAAGGTATCATCAGTTGTATTACTGTTGAGAATGGCTTTGACCCATTGGTTATTCCATATTATATAACACCTTAGTAGATCCTTGTCATTTGATTGGAGGATTGTATGTCACGTGATATTTGATAAATAGACCAATTCATGGCTTACGTCACAACCGTTGAAATTTGTACCATCCACCGTGCATTTTTGGTGCCATCCGATTTGTACCATTGCACGCCAGGGACTCTAATACGTGATTGGTCAAGCGGCGTTCCATTTATTTGTCACTGCGTGCGCGCGTACGCGTTGGTGTGCAACGCGCGTTACTGTAATAAGAGCAATATAGTTTGCCAAGATTTTAAGCTTTTTTTGGTCTCGCTAACTCTTAAAATGTTGTCCTCCAATCAAAATCAAATGACAAAGATCTACTTAGATGTTATATAAAACAAATAATGAATGTTTCACATTCGTAGAATGGAAAAAATAATTTCATTCGGTGACAGATGGACTGTTCCATTCCACTCGGCTTCGCCTCGTGAAATGGAACAGTCCATCTGTCACCTCATGAAATTATTTTTACCATTCCACTCATAAACATTCATTATTTGTATAAAGAGTGTGTACATAAGAGGACCATGCAGATTGTGATAAGGTGGGGGACTGAGTTGATAGATTTTGCTAAAATTCTGGGGGGTTGTAGCATTGAGGTTGTACAAAATCTTAAGCCAATCCGACCCTCTTGTAAAAACAAAATTGCCAAAATGTTGGGATTTGCAATATGCACGGCCACCACATACACTGTACACGTGTAATCACAGTGGCAGAGTTGTACGAGCTGTAGCTAGCTAGCTGAATGAGTACTGTCATGACGTCACATCCCCAGAGAAGAACAGCAGCGCCCGCCACGGCAGTAAATGGTCTATGGTTGAATAAGCTTGACTTTTGAATATTTAATTATCCTTAAATTTCGTTTATAATTTCCCTTATAATAGTGGCTGAAATTTAACAAGATTTGGCACCAATAGTCTAATACACTTGACAAATAAATTGATTGTCTTTTTAGAGAATTATGACCCTGTAGGACTAGGGCTTTAAAAGAGACTTACTTTAATAGAAATTGAAGTTTGATTGTAGTTCTACTACCCTTCAATGATATAATTTTGTTATTCCCTAGGTCTCATGAAAACATGGTTGATCGTGGGATGTTTTGCGGACACCTCCACATATTAGGTTCATTGATCTCATTTCCTTTAATACTGTGCGATACCAGGTGATCTTGGTCCGACCTTTCTTTCTTCTACCTTTGGGTATCCAGTGAAGGGCTACTCTTGGGATGTTGTCTTGCTCTCTTCTTAGAACATGTCCAATCCAGTTCCAGCCACACTTTGTTATGATGTTAACCTCATATGATGTCTTGTTGACATCTTGCCAATAAATCTTCATATGTCTTATTGGGCCAACAAATCTGACAGATTTTTCTCAGACTCCTTGTGTGGAGGACTGACAGCTGACATATTTCATTTGATGTTATTCTCCAGCATTCTTCATCATACAGGAGGGTGGATAGAATGCAGTTCTGGTATAGCTTGAGTTTGGTCTTGATTTGTTGTAACTATACATGTAAATTGTTCAGCATTCTGAATGTAATCCTAGCTTTGTTGATTCTGCTTTTGGCACCCCGTCCTTTCTTACAATACTCCCAAGATAGGTGAACTCATCTGTTGTTGGTAGTGGATCAGAGCTGGTTATCATCATCATTTCAGATTTACTCAGGTTTATTTTCAGGCCGACTTGATTTGAAAGTAGCTGAGACATGACGTTTTCTCCTGTATGTGTAGATGAGTGTGTGAGGCCAAATGACGTTTTCTCCTGTATGTGTGGGTGAGTGTGTGAGGCCAAATGACGTTTTCTCCTGTATGTGTAGATGAGTGTGTGAGGCCAAATGACGTTTTCTCCTGTATGTGTAGATGAGTGTGTGAGGCCAAATGACGTTTTCTCCTGTATGTGTAGATGAGTGTGTGAGGCCAAATGACGTTTTCTCCTGTATGTGTAGATGAGTGTGTGAGGCCAAATGACGTTTTCTCCTGTATGTGTAGATGAGTGTGTGAGGCCAAATGACGTTTTCTCCTGTATGTGTAGATGAGTGTGTGCGGCCAAAGCCAGATCATCAGCAAAATCAAGGTTTTCGCAATGTGGAAAAGAGGGTCCATCTTATATTATACCCCTTGTATGACGCATCACCCAGTCGATAATAATAATAATAATTCAGAATTTATTCCGCGCACACATCTGTCCAAGACACTCGTTGCGCACATATTATTATCCCTGCCATAATTTACATTCCTGAAACCATCTCAACTCCCTGGGGAGTATACAGCCCTGGCTACTTTAAAGCGCACAGAGGCTTATCAAACCACAAAGCCATCTTTACCCTCGCAGGTACCCATTTACACCTGGGTGAAGAGGAGCAATATGTGATAAAGCGTCTTGCCCAAGGACGCAAGCACCACTAGCCCATGGCTGGTTTTGAACCCACGATCTGTAGATTACCACAAGACTTTGAGTTCGACAGGCCACAGCACTCCACACCATCTTTGACTTTGCCTTCAAAATCATTAATTTTTTTGGGTATTCCTTGGTACCAATATTGAAGAGCAATGGTGACATAACACACCCCTGTCTGACTTCTATCTTTACTTGAAATGCCAGGTTACTGTTTCCCACCTGGCATCTGAAATTAGCATAGAAGGTCTTGATGAGTTCCACTATTGAGTGTTCGGGATTCCATAACATCCTTAACCCCCGTTTCAGACAGTCGTGCCAATGTCGCGCCAAACTAAATAGATTAGGAGCGACCCTAGGTCGACCCAATTCATATTTTTGTTTCAGACAGGCGAACTTAAAGGTAATATCATACTTTTTTTATCAAAGAAATACATTGGCAAAAATATCAAGACAGATACAGTAACAGTCATCTGTGAAAATTTCAGTCCCATACGGTGCCTACTTTTTGAGAAAACAGTGAAAACAGCCACAGTATTTCTTAAGTCTTTTCTCTTTTATTTTTGATCTTTTAAAAGGTCAAAAAGATTTTTGGTCGTTGTTTTACTAATTTCTGGATAAATACACCATTTCAGGTGGACAAATTTTAACGGTATGTTCCTACCACCACCATCTTCATACGCTGTAAGTTATACGTAAATCTGTGAACATTTCTGTTTTGGTTTCTTTCTACAAAGTATGATTCTACCTTTAATACATTGGAGTAGCCCTACAACTAGGCCTACAAACAAACGAACAGCGCGGCCATAGCAACAACTGGTATTATTTACGTTTCAGACCGTACATTGTCGACTTGGTTGTTGCGAGGAGGAATTGGACATTAAGCATAATGTTTTCGATCTTGACTGTTGTCATCGTATATACACAACCGTCATGACTGGCATTGTGGCCGTCATATTTTTTTTATTTTTTTTACTATTAGGCCTTACCCATCTTTGACTTTGCCTTCAATATCATTCAATTTTTTTTGTATTCCTTGGTAAAGGTCTATTGAAAAGTGCACCATATGATGTATGACCAGCAAACATCTAGTCCTTATTTTCATGGCAAAAAGTTTTGTATGTGTGCATTGTGGGATATCACTGCAGTTCACTGCATATTTGCATGTACATTTACATTGAGTTCGGCTCATGACTAGAGCGACGTCTGAAACGATGTTGCTCTAGCACCGTTCTGAACGACCCAGACCGTTGATCTTTTGGCATCAGGCGCACCTAGTCGCTCCTAATTGTTTCAGACGTCAAACTTTCTATGTACTTAATTCAAATCTTGCCTTTCAATTGATTCCGTGTGACGCTGGCAGACCTGTCTGAAACGGGGGTAAGATGTTCCACATGCTGTCTTGGTGTATGCTATCAAATGCTTTTTCTCTAAATTAGGTGATAGTCATCCCTCTTATGGTTTACTGTGTAAATTTCTCCTTTTGACAGTAGAGCTGATACATATTTTCTTAATGCCTCTATATCTACAGTGGATTCTAGTACAGCATTCTTTTGTATTTCATGATGTAGCACGGAGCAAGCTCTTTCTTTTGATATACCGGTACATGTATGGCCCAAATGCAGTTGTTATTACAGTGTACATTCCCCAAATAGCTTCAAATGAACCTTCCCAAAGTACCCCTTTTTAATAGCAAAATATTGTCAAAGCCCCATACGTGGCCATTGTGTGTTTATACATGTAGATCAAGCTACTCGTACCAGTTGGGGATCCAATAGCGCTTCGCACTTGCGATAAAAATAGCAGGCTAAATGCTGTGATGTCACACGGGATCTCAGACAAACATTGTAAACGTGTGGTTGGTGTGCTTGTATGCGCATGCATGGTGGAAATTATGTGTGTGACTCAATGTTTGTCTGACATCCAGGGATTTTGTACGTGGGAGCGCTGGCCAAATCACTCGTGTGACGTCATTAGTGCGGAGCGCTATTACCAAAATTTGAAATAATAATTGCTGACCCCTCACCTTGTCAATTTTTCAAGATTTTGCATGGTCTTCTTGCGAACTGACACTTACTAATTATATAGGATTTTTGGTATAAGTTTAAAGAATTTGATCTAAGTCTTCTCTTGTTTTGATAATGATTATTATTCATAATAGTTTTCTGTTTACATCCTTTAAAAGCCTGTGAAGTGGCATTTATTAAATATTTGTTTGTGTGATCTGATTGTTGTTTCACTAAAGAAAACCACCAATAATTAAAGGTGTTAACCCAGACTTGGTCTTCGAGTCACAAAATATTAAGTCCAAGTCTGAGTCACAAGTCACAAAGTTAAAGTCCAAGTCACCTTTAAATTTAATACTGTACGACAAATACATTTCCCAATTTTTGACAGTTTTCCTCAAATCACGTTAAATATCAAATAAAATAATTGAGCAAACTGTTCAGTGTTCAATGAAAATCATTTGATCAACTGATGTACGCAAGTCCAGTCCAAGTCAGAGTCAGTAGATCTGAGTCCGAGTCTGAGTCATTTGTTATAATTATACCTCATAAATATTCATAACCTATAGCCATGATCCCAATTGGTCAATTCACCATCACGTACCAGTGGATATATTTGCTGATCACCAGCAAGTAGGCCGGGGAACTGTTACACATGTAATATCTTACTGCGCATCCTAGGAAAAGTTTACAGAGCGCGTGCATGAGCTTCGACCTACATGAAGTCTCATGAACACAAACATTTTGCTGCACTTACTGATACCGATTTCGTCGAAAGTGTGAATATTTACGAGGTATAGTAAAACAAATATCACATGGTTTATGTCGGGTGGACAGTCTATTCTAGCTTCCCTCGCTTGGGAGCTAGAATCGACTGTCATCCTCAAACCATGTGATATTTGTATATTGTCACTTGAATCTCTAGTCATGGAAAAAAGGACTAGAGCCACAAGTCATAAGCATACCCAAAACTACAATTTTTCTTTCATTTAACCATGGAGCTAAACACAAGGAGTTAGAACAAAGTCCCCCTCAGTTAAATGCTCTGGCCAGACAAAGTGCAGTGGTTGCCCACAGTGTTTACAACCATGGACCTTCTTTTTACCATGGCACAGTAGCTCCATTGCTTGAACCCAATGATCACTGTCACTGTGCCGCTGGTAACCCATGACCTATTAGTGGTTCCTACAGTTAAAGAGGGTTGAAATAGACTGAGTAATTGTAGTTGTTATGGCATGGGAGTTGCATGCCGAGCCAGTTGGAGCCAAAGACAGAAAACACGGCGAATGTTTCTGCATTTCTGTTGCAGAGTGCAGATTTCATCAATGAACAGATTCCCACAATCCTTTACAAAGGAATAGGCTATGTTCCCAGCATTCCTTGAAGCCTGTAAGCGGTACGTAATTTGATTTTGTACTTTTGTTTATTGAATTGCTTCTGCGGTCATGCACTTGCAGTGATCATCACTGCCCCTCTTGATTTCAGTCCGTACTTAACTCCTTGTGTTCAATAGCTCCATGGTTAACTTTCCCAAAAAAATGCCTCTTGAAATTGTTCCTGTGAAAAATGTTTTAATTATTATGTTCTTTATATTCTCAACAGCAAACAACATATGCATTTGCCAAAGTATCACAAGGGAAAAGTGAACGGAATTGACTAAGCGGGATTTGAACCAGCGATCTCCGGAATACTTTACCGCCGCTCTACCAACTGAGCTATCCAGCCCTATGTTGGTGGTGTCCCTAATGGTCAGTTATCTTTGTTCATATGGCAGTCGGAAACCATGTACATACTGCATGGTCCAAGAATCATTTTATCAATACACAGGCAATGCTGCAACCTGAGAAACAGTACATGGGGGATCACTCAAAGAGGATGCGGCTTTTTAATAAATATAACCTTCAAACTGACTGTATTTTAAGTCATAGAAAAAAGAATAAAGAAAAATTGACTGGAGCGGGACTCGAACCAGCGATATCTGGAATACCTTATGTACAGTATGTTGGTGGTGTCCCTAATAGTCAATTATCTTTGTTCATTTAGCAGTCACAAGCCATGAAACCACGCATATATACCGCAATGTCCCAAGGATTAGTTGGTAGAGCGCAGATATGGTATGCCGGAGAATTGCTGGTTCAAAACCTATTGATACTAGCAACGAGCCATTTAAGCAGGTCTGATCCATTCCAAAAGGGTGATGCTATGCGTTTTACCTTCAAAACTACCCAAAGATATGTTTTATAGCAATTTAAGTGTCAACAAGAAAAGAAACTGCATTTGTTTATTGCTTTATATCGTAATTTTCAATTTGTGAATAATGTTTCCACCTAAAATTGCCTAAAACATACAGGAGAGAAATAATTGGGCATATTACAATCTGTATAGATTGGCATTAACGTTAATAGACAAATCATAATATGTATTAGTTGCTAATTAGTAACCTATTTAAATATCAAAATATACCAAATATCAAATTGAAACAATGTTGCTAGGCAATACAATCATTAAAGCAACCAGCTATTTTGCTGAGATAGATTGCCTCAATAATTTTAATTATTCTGTCATTGAAAAGCGAACAAGAAAAATTTACTGGAGCGGGATTCGAACTGGCAACCTCCTGAATACTGTACAGGCGCTCTACCAACTGAGCCATCCAGCCCTACGTTGGTGGTGACCCCAATAGTCAATTATTCTTGTTTGTTTGGCAGTCAGAAGCACACACCACCATATCCCAGGGATCATTTCATTGATACAAGCAGCAGTGCTGCAACCTGAGAACGGTACATGGGGGATCATTCAAAGAGGATACAGTTAACCACAAGGAAAACTGACTGAATTTTAAAGTCATTGAAAAGTGAACAAAGAAAATTGACTGGAGCGGGATTTCGAACTGGCGACCTCCTGAATACCATACAGGCACTCTACCAACTAAGCAAAAACCTACTGCATTAGTTGCAGATGGGGGTTTGCCTCTGGTCATCAATCATTTATTGGCAAACTTGTACCAATGTAATACTTCTGCTGTAAGTACAGCAGTTCAAGTCAACTGAAATTAATTCCCAATGAATTGTAAGTAACCTGAAAGTGACATTACAAACTGTGAAGTTCATTATTAAAGTATTGCATTTTTATCTTTAGGTGGCAGTTGGATGAGGAGTTATGAGATCTTATTTTTACTAATACAAACAATTTTGGTTGTGTGTATTTCTTTCATTGCTCTGTTTTCCAGATATTGCTTTGCCTCCGTAAAGGTAGTATCATACTTTGGTTTTTGTCAAAGAAATACAGATTCATGGACAAAAATATCAAGAAAGATACAGTAAAAGTAATCTGTGAAAATATCAGTCCCATACGGGACGTTTTGAGAAAACAGTGAAAAACCGCCACAGTATTTCTAATGTCTTTTCTCTTTTATTTTTGATCTTTTAAAAGATCAAAAAGATTTTCGGTCATTGTTTTATTAATTTCTGGATAAATATACCATTTCAGGTGGAAATATTTTAACGGTAGGTTTCTACCAGCATCATCTTCATACCCTGAAAGTTATATGTAAATCTGTGAACATTTCTGTTTTGGTCTCTTACCAAAGTATGATACAACCTTTAAAGAATATTTTATGAGCCATTATTAAAGCATTGCAGAATTGATGTGTTTAGCATACTTTCATACATAATGTTGTTGGGGCACATGTATTCATGCTACAATCTAGGCAAGACAAAAAATGAGAATAAACATCAAATAAGTAATTTTGCAAAATGTGTCTGTTACATCTGTTTGTTTCTTCTGTCCACGGGGTACTTCTCCGACCCTACTTCCGCATATGTGTAACTTGTTTAAGTGCATTGTTCCAGTGAGTGATCCAGTGTTAATAATCGCGCTGATAGGTTGATTAGTTGTGTAAATTGCTAGCTTACGATTGTGTTGTAGTGATTTGAGTATACCTTTTAGAATAGTTGTGATGAAGTGGCAGCTAATCGTGTCCTCCCCCCATAGTTACCCTGCTCCACCCCAGTTAAAGTGCCCCAAGATAATGAGTAACCTATCGGCAGTATATTTCCGCCAAACAACCTTGCATCCCTGGGCCCGAGACTGCTCGAATTACTTCCCGGGTCTGTGGTATGATTTAAGTTCAGAGATGGAGAACTTTCATCACAGATGGTGAACCTCTCTCCATACTTCTGGATTTAAATTGGACTGGGTCAAGAATTCCGCCACAAATGGTGTCAGAAGTGGGATTGATTGGTACTGATTAGGTAAGTATAAGGCACTGGAGGAAGGAGCTCGGTATTATAGAGAAATTTTTACGGTTGAAGAGAGCAACCGAATAGTTGGAGAAATTTCTACGGTTGAGAGAGCAACCGAAAAGCGAGGAAAATTCCTCCGGTTGAGAGCGCAACCAAAGAATGCAGAAATTAGTAAAATTTACACTATGGGCCTTTTCCCAAAATGGAGCGCTCATCCCCGGGGCGAAAATTTCAACCCTGGTCCCGAGCAGGGTTGAACTAACCCCGGAGATAAGGCAATCTCGGGGGTGGCTCAGGGGCGGCTCGGGGGTGACGGAGGGGTGAACATTTCAAGTGGGAATCGTGGCTTATTTTCACCCCTGCGTCACCCCGGGGCCACCCCCGAGATTGGTCAAGTGGGAAAAGGCCTTTTGAGTGTCGATAGAGAACTGCAGAGGCTGCGGTGGGAAAGAGATTCCATGGCCAAGAAATTAGAGTTGGCCAGGAAAGGGGGTTATGGGAAATCTCCCCAAAGAGGTGGTGGAGATAAAGTGAGTGCGAAAAAGCCAGAACGGGTCAATTCAGAAATCGGGTTCCGTTTTCCCAGAAAGAGTTTGGGTTATTTCTCCCAATGGGAACCAAGTTCCTTGGTGTCTGCATGGTCACCCGAGCTTGTCCCCAAGGTCCAGAAAAGAGTGAAGTTTGGGTAAAGCACTCCCCTCAGGAGTAGTAGTTCGGGAAGATCCTGTTCAGAGGATTTGAAAGAGTATAGTGCAAAAGAAGACCTTCAGTCCTTTCTGTCGTGCAAGGATGGCACTGCAGGCATTAATGGAGAAGGAATGGAGACAGTATCTCCCAAGAGATTGCACAGTGAACTGTTGGGTTTCGCCACTAGTACAGTGGGTACGCAGACTGACAGTTCAACAGAGAGTGCACAGAGTTCAGCAGTGCCCTGGCCGCTGAAAAGAGAACAAAGAATGATTGTGGAGAAAGGAGAGAATGAATTGGTGCAGTCTAATCGACGCCCAAACATCACTCCCGATAGATACAGTGGAAAAGTTTTATGGAAAGAGTATTAACGGCACTTTGAGTCCTGTGGAATGAGGAGCAAGCTGCTAGCTATTTGGTAGCGAGTTTACAAGGTAATGTCCTTAGACTGCTAGGGGATGTTCCTACTGGTCAGACACAGACTTATAGTGGGCTGGTAAAGTTGTTAGAGGGGAGATTCGGTTCAGGTCACCAGAGCGAGAACTATTTGTTCAAGTTGAGGCATCGCCGGCAAGGACCAAAAGAGATGTTGCAAGAGTTGGGCCAAGCCGTACAAGCGTTAACTGTCAGAGCATATACTGACATACAGTTGTGTGATCGTTAAAGCGCAGAACTATTTCCTAGATGCGGTCGAAAGTAGGTCAGTTCGGGAGGGCATAAACAGAGCCCGACCCAAGAATTTAGATGAGGCCATTCGAGCTGCACTGGAAATGTAGAACTTCGAGAAAGTGGAACAGCAGAATTTGGATGGAAAGCCAGCTATTAAGTTGGCTAGAGGTCTGGATTCAGGAGTGGAACAGAGATTCCACAAAATAGAGAAAGAATTAGAGAACGTGGTTGGATTGTTAGCAGAGGTAACAAAACATGTGCAGGACAAGGGTGCCTCAGAAGAAGGAACTGCTGAGGGAAAACTAGTGTCAGAGAGTAAGCAAAGTGTTTGGAAATGCTTTAATTGTGGTGAGCAAGGACACTTTGCAAGAGAGTGTAAAAGACGGAAGAAGAGTATCCACAAGCGTGCTGGCTTGAAATGTTTTAATTGCGGGAAGCACGGCCATATCGCTAAAGAGTGTGGGGAACTCCAAAGAGAAAATAAGAATCAGGGAAACGAGAGCCAGCCACTCGAAGGGCCCGCAGGCAGGCTGTATTAGTGAGGGGGGGGGGGGGGGGGCAAAGAGATGCCATAGAGGTTAAAGGGCATAGATTAAAGGTTTAGGGGGCATAGGTGGCAAGTGCGTTAGGCACTCGCCCCTCACCAATATGGCACGGGTTCGAATCCCGTCTGGGACTTATGTGAGTAGAGTTGTGCCTCGGTTCTCTCCCATGCTACGAGGGTTTTCCTCCCTCCACAAAATCAAACACTTTCAATCTCAGGCTGTACTACGTGATCATACATGGGTTGATGAGGCTGGCAGCCAAAGCTTCCTTCGCAATTCAGCACCACAGCTCCCCAAATTATTATTTATTATTCGTGAAATAACCACAAGGGAAACTGACTGAGTTTTTTCCCTTGTGGTTATTTCACGAATATATTAATTAAAAAGCCGTATCCTCTTTGAGTGATCCCCCATGTACCGTTCCCAGGTTGCAGCATTGTTGCGTGTATCATTGAAACGATCCCTGGGGTGTGACGGTGTGTGCGTGGTTTCATGGCTTCTGACTGCCAAACGAACAAAGATAGTTGACTATTGGGGTCACCACCAACATAGGGCTGGATGGCTCAGTTGGTAGAGTGCCTGTACGGTATTCAGGAGGTCGCCGGTTCGAATCCCACTCCAGTCAATTTTTCTTTGTTCACTTTTCAATATTTTATTATTATTATAAAGGAGTCATGGCAGAAAAGCGGCAGAAAAGCGTCAGAAATCTGAGGTGGAGAAGGTAGTTACCGTACCCAATCCAAACCTTAGTCCCCCCTATGGCTTATTTGTAGATGGCACAATAAGGAACACAAAGTGTCATTTTCTGATTGACACTGGTGCAACAGATACACTTATCAGCAGTGAAGTGTATTATGAGATACCTAGAGAACAGAGACCCGTCTTAGAGAGGGACCGTGTGCAAGTTATACAGGTGGATGGACGTCCTCTGTTGGTGCTTGGGATTGCATGGGTTGATGTTCAGGTAGGACAAACAGCACACCCAGTGAAAGTAATTTTCACAGAGATGAAATATTCTGGAATTCTAGGGATGGATTTCATTTTTCCCACAGGGGGTAATTTGGATTTCCAGACGAAAGAGTGGAGAATGGTGAAAGACTTTTAAAAGAGCACCAGCAGTGCAGGAGAGCCATTTTTAGGGAGGGACGTGGTTGCAGAGTCAACCATCATTCCCTCTGGACATGAGGCAGTATTATAGGCCACTAGGTCCACCAAACTTGCCATGAGACCCAGTAGTTTCAGCCATGCTGCTTCTGAAGCTAATTCCTTGTTGACAAAGAGGACACATTCCCAAGTATTGTGAATGCATGCCTCTGTAGAGAGGGCCGTTCCTGTCCTGAGGTCTGTCACGGCTCCCAAGAATGTAGGGGCTTTGTGTGGGTAAAGGATGTGACTTTGTCATGTTGATAAGGAACCCTAGACGAATGGTTGTGTTTATGGTTATGTTGACAGAGTGGGTTTGTTTCCTGCTGATTGGCAAACGATCAAATATATAAAAACTGTGATACCCATTCTGTGGAGGCTAGCCCGAGGTTTTCACGATCCTGGTAAATAGCCCACCATCCATTTCAGAGAAGGCAGGGATTTTAAAGGAGAAGAACAAGAGGAAGGAAGAAAAAAACAGAACAAAAACAATACCTTTTCCGAACTCATGGAAAAGCCAATTATGCTCATTATTAGAAATACACACAACATTTACAATGAGCACAAATAAATGCATACAATATATGAAGATGAAGGATGCTAGATAGAAAGCCAAGGCCTATAGCACCCTGTAATATGGAAAGAATGTATTTTTTAAGTTAAAAGTTACATCATGCATCTATGACAGTTTTTCATATAAAATGTATGAAAGTATGTCATCTGGGGCCGATTTCATAAAGCTCTGCGACGCGTCGCAACTCGATTTGCGACGCGTCGCAACTCGATTTGCGACGCGTCCTAGGTGCGACGCGTCGCATCTATGCGGTGAGTCCATAGAGAAATAATGCGTCTTAACTCTGCGACGCGTCGTAAGTTTTATGAAATCGGCCCCAGGTCCTTTTCATAATTTCCACCCCAACTCATCCTTGTTATCACACCCAAAATATAGCATATAGAGATACAGATAAAGAAAAGTAAACATGGTACTTAAAACTAAGAAATCTAAATTAAAAGCACAACATAAAGGAAGCAACAGTGCATCCAGCACTGTTGCTTCTTCTCTCTTGCTCGTTTTGATTTATGATCAATTAATCTTAACACACAACTTTAAAGTTAACATTTATCATAAGAAAAAGATACAAGATTCCAAAGTATCCCAAGGTAACCATTTTTAATTTAAAATGCCAATCACAATAAAAGACTTGAACATGTAAAATTAGTTGTAACTTCTAATTTCATCCGTAATATAATTGACTATTGGGGTCACAACCAACGTAGGGCTGGATAGCTCAGTTGGTAGAGCGCCTGTGCGGTATTCAGGTCGCCAAATCAAATCCCGCTCCAGTCAATTTTTCTTTGTTCACTTTTCAATGTAAAATCATTTGTCAAAGTGTAGTATTTTGGGGAACTGAAAAACTTGAGCTGCTCCTATTACTAACTAATTGGTTGCAAAATTTGCATTTTAAATGCATTTCAAATGCACTCCATGCATTTCTTGGGGTCACTAAAATTTATTGATATGATGAGAAATTTACATGTAATTGGAAAAAAATTAGTTTTAAACCAAGACTTTAAGATTTAATGACTTTTAATTCAGTTTCCCTTGTGGTTATTTGACGATTACAAAAATGTTCACTCATCCCTATCTCCATATGAAAGACTTCCCTTTGAAATAATGTCATCTATGAGAAAAAGGCATCCGAGTACCAACACAAATGCAAGAGATAATTTCAGCTAAAGCAACCAAAATCAAAGCAACAAATGAAAGTACACAGACTCTTATCAAATAGGAAATGGGATTCATTTTTTTGAATAATGGGAATTCCGATTTTGACAAAATGTTCATGGTTGATGCATTTATTCTCATGTCTCTTTGTTTCTAGCTTTATTTGTACATCATTTCGATTTCCTTGAAAGAGTGCTTTATAAATACATATTATTCTTATTATTTTGAAGAGAAGATGATTTGAAAGTTTTATTAAAACAAAAGGAAAAACGAAGAGTAATGTACTCCCTTTGTATTCCCTTTGTAAGGGAATACAAAGGTATTCATACTTCGGTAGCGTACAGAAACAGAAATCTCAGATTTACCTATAGGTTACAAAGAAGGTTACCTATAGGTTAGAAACATGCCATTAAAACTTTTCTGCCTGAAATGCTGTATTTATCCAGAAAAGAGTAAAACCAATGACAAAAAAACACCTTTGATTTTCGGAAGATCAAATATAACTGTGAACAGATTTTTAAAATACAATGGCCATTTTTCACTGTTTTCGTATGAGACTTGGAATTTCACAGATGACTGTTACTGTTTCTTTCTTCATATTTTTGGCCATGAATCTGAATATCATGGACAAAAACCAAAGTATGAAATTACCTTTACAATTAATGGCTAGTTTTCATAAAAACTAGCAGATGCTTCTATGTAAATAATTCTAGTTAGTACTTTTTCTCTAAGTATTAAGCATAAGTGAAAGGTTATATTTGATTTAATATTCATAAAACAAGCATTTGGTACAGAATGGTAAACTTGTAAAGTCCAAGCAAATACTTTGTGGTTTTGTGGTAAATACATGTACCTATATTCAAATGGCAGTGGACATGGAGGAATGATTTGGCATTAATGTGATTACATGAAAAGTTTGAGTGAATAAATGATTGTCAGAGGACAGCCGTGACTGTAATGGCTCAGTTGAGCCGGTGGGGGGGGGGGGGGGGGTGTTAGCCTTCAGGAAACAGGAGGTTGAAAATCAGAAAGTGCCAATTTGATGAAATCAAGTCCTAAACTGAGTCACAATCATGAAGAAGGTTGCCGTCCACCTAGAAAACTAGGAGGGGGATGTGGGATGTGTAATGATTAGTATGAATTTTAGGCACGGCCTCCATTTTTTTTTTCGAGATTCTTCTCAAATTATAGGGCATAAAATAGGGCAAATAATCAAACCACAGGTTGGAAAAATGGATGGAAATATGACTGGAATTTGAAAGGGTGCCAATATCTTGTCTCCATTTTACTGAAATCGGGCTCCGCGCTCCGCGGACGAACAAGTCGCACGTTGCCCAATTAACTTACACGTAAACATTGTGCAATTTGACCGAAAATCCAGGTAGCTATATAAAGGATATATATCGATATAAAGGGCGTATTGTATCAATAGCTTGAGAGCTGAGCCCTATTTATAATAGCATTGGTCTGCGGCTAACCCCCAAACCTCTCTCTAGATCCGCCACTGGAACCCACAAGGTAACATCAGGCAGCATTGTCGGACAAAGAGGTGACGGGTAGCTAGCCAGTCCACATTTTCTTCATCAAAATGATAAATACACATGAAGTATGATAGCCAACACAACAGTCTGACATATTATTAACCTTTGCTTTCCTCCCAGCACCATCCATAAGTTCCATGTAGGAAGCCATGCCAGGCACAAGTGATCACAACGATGTTTAGTCTAGTCTGGATCAATCTTAAAAATCTCAAAGTATATCCTTGTTTATGCTTAATACTACTCTTTATGAATACGTACTGAAGGAGATGCTTCTACTTTTAGTGTCTGCTCAAAGTCTTGAAGCAGATACTTTTACCTCAAGCATATGCTGTAAAGTATAAGAATATCATTCACTTTTTATAAATATGGTGCATGCTAAATACTTCAAAAGTAAAGGAATGAATTCTAGCAAATCAAATGAAATTTTTTCATGCATACCAATCTTTGATGAAGACTGCCATGGACATTTGTGTGTAACCAGGGCTCAGTTTCA
Organism: Astropecten irregularis; assembly: GCA_963971285.1. Taxonomy (NCBI): domain Eukaryota; kingdom Metazoa; phylum Echinodermata; class Asteroidea; order Paxillosida; family Astropectinidae; genus Astropecten; species Astropecten irregularis. The sequence goes on from OZ020263.1 coordinate 7,817,671, forward strand.
CGAAAGGCTAAGACCACAGACATAAATAACCCATAGACCGACAGCGCCCTATTCAAATGCATGGCGGGGTACCGTAATTGTGACGGCACCCGACTATTGCCAAACTATGGGCAAAAAATGTTACTTTTACCACGATTGAATAGGAAGGATTTATTCAAACGGGAAATTCTAGATGAAAACGAATTGGTATCAACTTTAAAACCATTGGAGCATTAGGTTTACCTCACATACCATTGCACAGTAATATATTTTTCTCAAATAATGGAAAGATTGAATGAAAACTTTGGTGTTTGAAATTTCATCTTGATTGTATGAGAGGGAACTAGCGTGAGATTACGTGCGCAACTGGCCTCATTTAGAATCTTTGCGAGATTTTGAAATAAAATTGATTGTTTACGTGCGGCGCGCGCGCCTCGCGCACTGAGTGACGTGCACTTTGCCCATAGTTTTTTGAGATGGCATCCGTTTACAAAATTACGTGTTCACACCCTCTGCTGTCGGTCTATAGGTTATTTATGTCTATGGCTAAGACAGCAAACTAGCAAAGTGTGATGTCATAATACAAGGTGCTATGGGAACATGATCAACACACGTAAAAGATGAATTGCAAATTTTTGTGAAATCGACCACTAGACCAGGTGTTGGTATTTGGTATCTTCTTCATCCGAACCATTATTCTAGTGGAAGGTCTTCTGTTTCCTAGCCTGTATAGAACACCAACTAAGATTTATGTAAATATACGTACAAAATTGGGTGTTTTCCATAGATTTATGTACAAACATGGATGTTCCCAGCAGGCATCACTGTGTACACATGTATGTCGCCACTCTAGTAATTTAATATATAGGTCTATGGATGAAACCAAAACAATTACGACATAATTATTATTTTTTCACAAATTAGGTTAATACTGTGTATAGTGATTAAAGAAGAGCAACTGGCTTTCAAAATACTTAAGATTTAATTTGGCATTCTGGTTAGACCATGCGAACTGGAACCCTTACTGTTTTCAAAATAAAGCATTACTTCCACAATTAACAATTAAGAATAAGAGACAACACTGTACAAGCATCACCATGCAAGGCCTCAAATCTGTTTAGACACACCATTGATTGTACATGAAATATCATTTGATCACATACTAACAGTACATGTTCTTCATTATCATATCTCTTTTATGCTAGGAAATGTAGTTTTCCACCATTATTAAAACTAAATAATTCCTAGGCCTCTGTGCTCATAAAACTTTTGAAAATCATGTTATTGTGCTGTGAAAGTCATAACCAAAAAGATCAAAATCTGACTGATAAATATAATACAACTTTTGTAAAAGGTCACTGGGTACTTGAGAATAATATTCTTTTAACAATGTTTTCTCTGCATTAGTCCTTGGTCCCTTCGCATAACTGACAATATGGTCTATGTGAAGACGCTTTAGAACATAAGGAATGTCTTCAGATGCTTCCTCCAGCTTCCCAATAATGTCATATTTAATTTCACATGGCAGGTTCTGTAGAAAAATAGGTTTCCAGTGTGGATTTGTTCGATGTGAAGGAGAGTCTACTAGATATCTTATGAACTCTGTAAAGGTCATATTATCCTTGGACTGGTGGCTATTAAATTTGTCTCTATAATTTTGTACAATGTTCCTTCCCAATTCTGTGAAAACTTTGTTATGATGATTAACAAACTTATCTCTATAAGCTGACAAAATTCTAGAAAATGGATTCCTTACAAAAATAAATGATGTATAAGTGGAAAGGCGCTGCTGAATTTCTGTTGCATTATACCTCGGCATCCAATGTAATGCTTTATGGCTGTACAATTTTTGATTAGGCACGTTCTTGAAGCCACCAAGATCTTCAACAAGTACCCTTTCCCAATTAGTTGAGCCTACCTTGTAGACAATACTATAAATGAACTGGTACTTGTCATTTACAATTAGCGAACGTAGTCTTTCAGGTCTGGCTGCAAGTGAGCTAACACTCTTCAATGAAATGTTGTAGTGATCTGTGCATGTTTTGAGCAGGACATCTACACGGGCTCGATGCTTTCCATCCATCTTTTTCAACCATGATTCCTCATCCTGTTAATGTAAATTAAATTATATCACATCAGTAGAAAACATGTTTTAGTTCTAAAATCATATCAATAAATAAAACATTTCTTACAAAATTCCTACATGGTTAAAATGATATTATGTATTTGTGTTTGCACAAAAAATATAAAAAAAGAAGAAGTTAACGTTCAATACTGAAGCTGCAATATATTCTAATTTTATATCCATGGTATAAGAAAATGTCAGTATCAAGATTGTCATCATGATTTGTAAATGGGGTAGTTGAAGATAGAATAAAGAGAGAAATGAGGGACACAGAAAGAGAAAATTAATTTGGGATTAATGTCCATTGCAGTATTTTATAAGGAAGCACATTATGTAAAATGAATAGTACTGGCAAAAATGTAAATATAGGGTAATTTTCATTATCATGTAATTTTGCATGCAATAATCTTATTTGCTTGATGATTTAAAAATCACTTTTAAATCCCGATTTATTTTATAATCAAAGGTAATATCATACTTTGGTTTTATCAAAGAAGTACAGATTCATGGGCAAAAATATCAAGTAAGATACAGTAACAGTCATCTGTGAACATTTCAGTCCCATACGGTGCCCACTTTTTGAGAAAACAGTGAAAAACAGCCACAGTATTTCTTACGTCTTTTCTATTTTATTGTTGATCTTTTAAAAGATCAAAAAGATTTTCTGTCATTGTTTTTACTAATTTCTGGATAAATACATCATTTCAGGCGGGAAAATTCTGACGGTATGTTTCTACCACCACCATCTTCATACCCTGTAAGTTATAGGTAAATCTGTGAACATGTCTGTTTTGGTTTCTTTCCAAAGTATGATACTACCTTTAAAGGTATAATAAATGATTGGTAAAGGTCATAGAATAGCACTCACACTTTGTCTGATCCAATATGTACATAAAATATTAAACCTGTAAAAATTGGAGCACAAATGAGTCACAAGAAAATAGCGGAAACCCAACTCAATTTTTCTTTTAAAACATTTTTCTTATAAAGACCTAAAACAGTTTTGATCTTGTGCCGAAATCAAAACTGTTTTTGGTCTTTGTTTTACTTAATTCTGGATAAATACAACCGTTTCATGCGGAAATATTTTAACTGTGTGTTTCTACCAGCACCATCTTCATGCCCTGAAAATACAAATCTGTAAACATTTCTGTTTGGGTATGTTACCAATCCTGTACTGTACCTTTAACTGCTGCTTCCTTTCCTAGTACCATATATTTGGCAGATATTTTTGGAGATTCATTGTGTCAAATCCAGTGTAAAGGTGGAAAATTGTACTCACTATTTAGTGTTGTTTCACTGATAATTAGCTATCAGTTTCATCAGACTGGCGACTCATACCACTGCTCACTGTCCTTTTATTGACGTTGGAGACTGCCGTAGAGGGCGTGGTAATGAGACCGTCAAAGATGTTGTGTAACTTGTAGGCCCCCTCGTCCCTGTTGAGCACATGGTCACCTCTCCTCCTGATCCAAATGGATTCCTTTAGCCATCTGGTGGTTTTGTCCGATTCCCGGTCTATGATTTTTGCATTGTCCCAGTCAATGTTGTGGTTGGTGTCTACGACATGGTCTGTGATGGCTGATTTGTACTGCTCCGTGGAAGACTCCTTGCGAGTAGCTCTGGTATATGGCCTATGTTCAAACTTGTTGACCTCCTTCTGATGTTCTTCCAGTCTAATGCCAAAAGCGCGACCTGTTTCGCCAATATAAGATTTAGAACAATTGGCGCAAGGGATCTCATATACTGCATCTGCTTTCCGGCAAGGATCTAGTTTGTCCTTAGGGTGAACCAAGTAGCTCCGCAAGGTTCTATGAGGCTTGCTGGTAGTAGAGAAGCCATGTTTGCGGAACGCACGGGAGACTCGTTCGGTGAGACCAGCAACATAGGGGACAACGACAAGGCCCTTAGATTTGTTGTTCAGGTCCTTGCACTTCTTGTTTGAGGACTTGTTGGGTTTGGGATTCAGCCTATCTTGTTTGACCTTGAGAACAGCCCATTTGGGGTAACCACATTCCGAAAGAGCTTTCGAGATGTGGTGCTCTTCTTGTAGTCTGTCGCTCTCTTCTGTGACGATTTTGTCGCATCTGTCTAGTAGAGTCCTGATGACTCCGAGCTTTTGGTGCAAAGCATGGTGAGAAGAGAACTGCAAGTATTGGTATGTGTGGGTCTTCTTCCTGTAAATGCAGAGCTTTACCGAACCATCAGGTTTTCTTATGATAAGTGTGTCAAGAAAGGGGATTCTACCTTTGTTGTATCTCAAGACGCAGTATAATATTCTTTAATCAAGCGTATAGGCCCACTTGGTGTAGGAACAGACTTCAACAACTTTATTCTACGCCCTTGCGTTATATATCCAGTACTAACAACAAAGCATGAAATCAAGTGGAACGGAAACAGCCAATCACAAGCGTGGTTAAAGTATGTATGTGTAACAAGGATACAACATCTCCCCTTTTCCTTAACAAATTATATCATAATTATTTGTTTGAAAATTGGAATTGTTTATACGTACTGATAATTAATAATTAATAGTTAATAAGTGACATAATCTTGTAGCCAAGCTGGTGGACGTCTTTGTCTCTTACTTCTTCGTAACTCTACTGTTTGTTCTCCTTGTGGTAATTGCTGGCCATTGATTTCTGTTTCTTTTTCGTTTACATCAAACTCAGGAACCATTGGGTCTTCAATGTCTACTCTAGCACGAATTAGCTTATTTATGTTCTACCTTCTACTATCGCTAGTTTCATAAGTACAGGGACTAAGTTTCCTTGTGATTTGCACTGCTCTAGTGTACTTCATGTCACCTTTTACAACAATACCAGGGTTTTTTACCCGTACCCAATCTCCTACTTCAAACTCAATTTCTTTTGCATTTCTCTTCTTATCAACATATGCCTTATATTTCATTTGCTTGTGATGCACCCTCGCCTTGGGGTTTTCTTTACTATTTACATTTTCTTTGGTAGTTGATTTCCAGCCTGAAATATTCAGTCGTGTCTTAATTTGCCTCCCATGTAACAAAACAAATGGTGCAACCCCTGTGGTTGCACGGGGAGTTGCCCTGTGTACTGTTAAGAACTCGTACATGGATTGTTTCCATTGTTCCTGTTCATACGTGAATTTAATACTGTTGGAGGGGTCTATATTATTGAGATGATCAGTGAGGTTGTCAACTTCATCTTTGTGGATTATTTCAAGAACATCATCTACATACCTCTTCCATAGACGAGGACGGCAGGTTATGGGAGCGGTGGCGATAGCTTTTTCTTCAAGCCACTCCATGAAGATGTTACAGCCAATAGGACTTAGTGGACTCCCCATGGCCATCCCAAATCGTTGGCGATAGATGTGACCTCCATAGCTGAAGTATGCAACAGTTACAAGACTGAACCTTGTAAGTTGTATGATGTCATCGATGGTAAGTAAAGTTCTATTCTTGAAATCTTTATCCTTGGTGAGTTTCTCCCGAATGATCTGGAGAGTAAGGTCGGTAGGGGTGCTGGTGAACAAAGCGACGACATCATGGGAGTTAAGGATTTCATCCTCCTCAATGGTTGTACTCTTTAAGTCGTCAGCCAGGTCTTTAGAATTTACGACGTGGTGTTCTGAGTTTCCAAACAAAGGTTTGAGTATATCAGCAAGGGATTTGGCGACATTGTAACCAATGGAACCGGTGAAATCAACTATAGGTCGTAATGGGGTCCCTTCTTTGTGGATTTTTGGACTTCCATACAGGCGAGGTACATACTCCGTAGTAGGATACAAGAAGGCTTTGTCCTGCTTCTTGATTTTGTTTTCCTTCTGAAGTCGTTGAAGAATGGAAACCAGTTCTTTCTTGTGGGCAGGTGTTGGGTCTTTATCCAGTCTTTCATATGTTTTGTCATCACTGAGGAGGGTCTGCATTTCGTTGTCATAGTCTGTTTTGTCCAAGACTATGGTATTTCTGTAGTTCTGCAAAAATCATAGACCGGGAATCGGACAAAACCACCAGATGGCTTAAGGAATCCATTTGGATCAGGAGGAGAGGTGACCATGTGCTCAACAGGGACGAGGGGGCCTACAAGTTACACAACATCTTTGACGGTCTCATTACCACGCCCTCTACGGCAGTCTCCAACGTCAATAAAAGGACAGTGAGCAGTGGTATGAGTCGCCAGTCTGATGAAACTGATAGCTTATCAGTGAAACGTCACTAAATAGTGAGTACAATTTTCCACCTTTACACTGGATTTGACACAATGAATCTCCAAAAATATCTGTCAATCTACAATCCAGATGAATCTATTCAAAGACCATATATTTGTCTTTGCACAAATGGCCCAATTTTCATTCTGAGAGGGGTCAAAAGAAAACCTAGCAAGTGGTTCATACAAGAGCCTAATCCAATTACAGTAGTTAGGGGGACAGTGTACTGGTGTACCAGGTGAAAAGTAAAAATCATACCTTTATCACTGTGTCACTGTGAACCAGATTACCCTCAACTCTGCCATTGAAACCAGGCTTCAAAGTCTGTCTCTTTCCAATTAATTCTGGAGAGGAAAGAGAAAGAGGGAAAAGTTTTTATTTTGAGTGCTGATTAAATATTCATAAGAGTACAATGCAGTCACAGGCACATAAAGCAAACTTCAGAAAAGCGACCCGCACTTGCGCTTCAAATAGCACACTGGATCTCAGACAAACATTGGAAACGTGTGTGGGTGTGCTTGTGTGCATGCATGTCCATGCATAAAGTTTGTCTGACATCCGGGGATTTTGTACATTCTCGCGCAGGCCAAATCACTTGTACAGTGCAGAGCACTATTGGCAGCCTGTGACCTAGCCTGAGCTGCAATAGGTTGATATCAAGATTGCGTCCTTCCACAAAATTACGTAATGCTTTCATATAACAATCAACTCCTCAATGCCAATTAACATTCATGTATGCTTTGAAAACTCCTATGCTGATGCCGATTCCAACATGTTACATATCGTTATTCATGTAATTAATTGTCTCAATCTTCTCATACATGTACTTCAATGTTAGTGTCTACGGCTAGGTACCGAACGCAAACTCTGTCACTAATGAGCTAAATTAGGCTGCCTGGAATTTCTAGAGAGCGTTACATACATGTTTGTTTTAAGTTAGGCATAGACTAGTTCCCAGCCCCTAGCTTATTTTTATTTTCAGTTCACAAAATGAATGTCACCAGTCAAGAATACTCCGAGAGCATACCGGTAAGTCTGGTGAGCCTCACAGTTAATGTGCAATCTGTCTGCTTAGTAGATAAAGGACAGGGGATGACTACAGGGCTACTACTTGGTTCATGGCTGGGCTGAGAGATGAGAGACTATAAAGGCAGCTAGAGACTGACTGGCCCCATGCAGCCTCGCAGGATGCAATTCAATGATCTCTCAGAGTCATTGCATGACTGAAACAACATCAGATGAGTAGAGTTGTTGGAAGAAAGGCAGCTGCTCTACACAATAAATGAGTTAGCCAGCCCGCTCTCTAATGTGTCTATTAAAGCTAAAATCAGGGCATACTCTAACTCCCTCATCAGGCATAATATAAATTGGGAAAGGCTTCACCCAAGTCTACAGAGGAGACTGGAAGCTATAATGGTATATATGTGTTTTCCCCTTCATAAATCGATGAAGTTCACCAGGTAGTACTGCGCATTGTGGAAATCTTCCATTGTTGTTCCAGTACCCAAAGTAGCCAAACCATCTGTTCTGGACGATTACCGGCCAATTGCTCTCACAGCAGTTGTGATGAAGTGTTGAGACAATCATAACAGTTCTGCTTCTGGAACAGACCAAGATTTTTGCCAATCCTTTCCAATTTGCATGTCGTGCCAAGCGAGGGGTTGATGACGCAGTTGCCACACTCCTGCACAATGTCTACAAACACCTTGACAAACCTGAAGCTTATTTGAGAACACTATTCATTGACTTTTCGTCAGCTTTGAATTCAATGCAACCCCACATTCTTCTAAACAAACTACAAAACATGGACATTTGCCCTTTTCTGTCTTTTTAAGAGACTTTTTGCTAGCTTGACCCCAGAGAGTGAGAGTTGGCATTTCACTCCCTGACATGATATACTCAAGTGTTGAGATGGTGGAATGAAGATGGACACGGAGACGGCTTGAAGAGTGGACTGATGGCTGCATGTATTTATTATGGAAGAGAGCCAGCATGGGCTACCGGTATGTCCTCAGCGCGCATGTGCTGTACACACAATGAATATATATAGGTATCTCTACATCCCCCCCTTTTTGAAAGATAATTTTCCAATAATTCAAACGGATGAAGTTGCAAGACATGTTGAAATACAGAGGCATACAAATACTCATTGACCATTTATACATGTAGTCCACTATAATAAACAAGCTGGTGTTGCAACAAGCAAAACAACAAGTCACTGTTATCTTATTTACTTAAGAGGAACAAACAACAACATGGCAAAAAGTAAACTTTTGAACAAACAACTGGAAAGAACTCAATCATTCTGATCGAATCAAGGTGGTACTTTGACAACACGACCAGATCATGTAGTTTTGGGTTTATGCAGGAAGCTTTCAGCTGCATTTACCCGGTTCTTTGGTTGATGGTTCTGTTTCTCACGGTACACCATCAGATTTGTTGAGGTTTCATTGGTCGCAACCTCTCTCAGAAAAGAGAGCGCGTGGGGGCAAATGGAACCGAACGCGTTTGGGCTGTTCAGCTGTGGCAGGAGCAGCGCCTTGCTTTAGCAGTGTCGGTTTGCTTTGCATTTCGCGAAGATGCGACCTATTTCGCCGGACGGTAGTTCCATTGGGCGTTCTGACCTCGTAAGACCTAGGTTCTTTGCAGACCTTGACAACTTCACCAGTCCCATGACTTGCTAGGCTGGTCGAGGATACGGATTTTCTGTCCGACATACAAGGGAGGTAAGTCATCACCGGCATGCTTGTCGTGGTTCGACTTCATGGTTTCCTGGCGGATGGACAGACGGTTATTGATTTCAGCGGGTCTCTGGGCTGGTCCTCTGAGGTTGTTGTTAGGCAAGGTAGTGTTGACTGGCCGCCCAAAGAGTATCTCAGGGAAGGCAAATGAGCATCAATCGATGTAGCACGCAAGTGAAGCAGGGCCTTACAAATGTCCTGGTTTGTTTCGCGGCACTTCTTCATGACCGACTTGAGGGTTCTGACGGTTCGCTCTGCCATCCCATTCAAGCGAGGGTATCGGGGGGAGGAAGTGACGTGTGAAATCCCCCAATCCGTACACATGGCTGCGTATGGCTGTCCAACGAACTGAGGACCATTGTCGGACACTATCTCCTTGGGTACGCCAAACAAGCTGAGTGTTGCCGCAGTCTGTTGGGCAACTGACGCACTGGAGGTGTCAGACAATTTGTGGATTACTGGGTACTTCGAATAGTAGTCCACGATGAGGAGGTAAGTATCCTGTCCCAGTTCGAAGAGGTCGGTGCCCAACTTCATCCATGGAGTAAGTGGTATGTCGTGAGGTTGGAGAGGTTCCTTCTGTTGGCGGCTCAGATGAGTCTCACAACTCTAACACGACTTGACGAGTACACTGATAGTATACAGAGTTACGAGCCAGTCGTCAGGTCTTTTCAATACCAAGGTGACCGACGTGAAGCTGATGGAGTATGTCTTGCTTCATCGAGTCGGGAATGACGACTTGTCTGCCTTTAAACAGAACTCCAGATGACAGACCAAGCTCGTCCCTGAACGACCAGTATGGCCGGATGTCTCGAGGAAGGTCCTTGATTGATTCTGGCCAGCCAGCAAAGACATATTTCTGTACTTCCTTGAGAATTGGATCCCTGGCTGTTTCCCGTTGGAGTGAGTCCTGCTTGGCTGCTCCAAAATGCACCAGGTCCAGTTGCTGGGTGGTCAGCTGCTGCTGTGTACATCGACAGCGACATCAAGGGGTACGTCGGCATTGTTGGTGGGATTCGGAAGTCTGCTCAATGCATCGGCAACCACTACAGTGCTGCCTGGCTTATACTCCAAGTCGAACTGGTACCCCTGCACCTTGATAAGCAATCTCTGGAGTCGTGGTGGAGCACTGGTGAGCGGCTTTTTCCAAATGGTCACCAGCGGCTTATGGTCTGTGATAACTCGAAAGCGACTTCCAAAGACCAATGCGAGGGCTTCTCGTTCTATGTTGGAGTAGTTGGATTGTGTGGACGACAAACTCTTAGACGCATAAGCGACAGGTTTGCCCTCCTGGATGAGACAAGCACCAAGGCCTTTCTGTGTGGCATCAACCTCGAGAGTAGCTTCCACCTTTGGGTTGTAGTACTGCAGGCATGATGTGGCAGTGATGGAGTGCTTTAGGGCATGGAAGGCTGCTTGGTGGTCTTCCTGCCAGAGGAAGGGAACATCCTTGCGGAGCAGATCCCTCAAGGGTGCGGCTTTGTCAGCGCAGTTGGAGATGTACGGAGACACGAAGTTGACAACTCCGAGAAACCGTTGCAGGTCTTCCTTGTCCTGTGGTGTCGGCATGGCATGTATGTCTGCGACTCTCTCAGGGTCAGGGCGGATGCCGTGAGCTGAGTATATGGAACCGAAGAAGTTGATCTGCGTTGTCTTGATGCGGCACTTGGCGCTATTGAAAACCAGACCCTCACATTTGGCAACCTCCATGAGATGGAGGAGGTTGGCATCGTGCTCACTTTCAGTGCGGCCAAACAAAGCGATATCATCTGTGATGCCAACACAGCCTGGAACTTGGGCCACAATGGTGTCCATACATGCTTGAAAGATGTCCTGGCTAACTGACAAGCCAAAAGGAAGCCGTTGGAAGCAATAACAACCGAAAGGTGTGCGGAAGGTCGTCTAAGTGTACAGACCAGTAACCGGCCTTCGCGTTGAGCTTCAATAAGAATTTTGCCTGGGAGAAGGCAGGGTTCAACTCCTCCAGTGTGGGGACTTTGTGAGGGCAACGTTTGAGGTTGTCATTCAGGCGCTTCGGATCCAAATATAAACGTAGCGACCCATCTTTCTTGACGCTAGTGGTAAGGGAGCTGCACCAATCAGTGTGATGGGTGACAGGGCGGATGACGCCATCTTGCTCCATCTTGTCGAGTTCGGTTTTGAGCTTCGCCTTGAGGTGGACGCTGCACTTGCGAGGCGGGTCGATATGTGGTGTAGCGTCATCTTGTAGATGCAGATGTGCCTTGGTGTTGAAGTTCCCCAGTGTGTCAAATTGGTTGGGGTACAGCTTCTTCAGATCCTCAATGCTCTTGACATCAAGGGTAGACGGTGCAGGTGGGCTCTCAAGGGTGGCTGTATTCGGTTGTCCCTGAGATGGCAGGTTGTCATCATGGCCGGAGGACACTGCATGAATTGTTACCAGCTGTAACTTCCGGCTTATTGGCAGGCCGGCGACAGCAGGACCCGGAACGTCCACGATGAAGATTTTTTCTCGTGACCAGTCGCTGCCCTTGTAGCTGCACATCAAGTGCAAGAACCCATAGCATGTTAAGCTGGAGCCATTGTAGGCAGTGAGGTGGGTGTTCATCAGTCGGGTGAGAGATTACCACCTGTCCCCATAGATCTGCTTCATGGTGCAGACGGGCATAGTGTTGGCACTCGCACCGGTGTCCACTTTGACTTTCAAGAAGTGCCTCCCTATCTTGTCGGGGCAGACAACATCAAGAGTCGTGAAGGCTGCGGTGGGTCCATGCGACTGCATGGGAGTGACGCACATGTCAGACACAGTGATGGAGTGAAAAGTGGCACCAGGTAAGTCGGTGTTGTCATCCCTAATGAGGTCTTGCTGTGCCCTTTGGTCAATGGAGGAGTCATCTGCCACGGAACCACCGCGTTTAGGCGACTTGCTGCGAAGTTTGCGCGACTGCGATGTGTTGCGCGTCTGTTGACGATGCCTTCGTGGTGAGCGACTTTCTCGCCGGCTACGTCGATCTCGCTTTGCTTTCCTACAGAGCTTGGCCCAGTGGCCTTTACTGCCGCAAGACTTGCACGTGTCATTATACGCTGTGCAACTGCGGGGTTTATGGTACAAACCACAATTTCTGCACGAGCGCCGTGTGGAGCGGACAGCGTCAACCGATGCAGCATCGTTCGTGGCCCTACGCGCTGTGTCATCATTGAGTGATTCCAAGCATTGCTTGCCTGCTGTGACAGCTTCTTGTCGGCGCCCCTCTTCTAGTAGCGCATCGATTGCATAGCCGCTTGGCTTTTCCAGTAAGCTGTGACGGAAACAATCAAGGGGAGTAGAGGCTATAACCAACTCGACAACACACGTTCACCCAACTCGAACGGTGTAAATCGCAGTTTCCAGCTTTTTCTCTGCACCTATTAACAAACTCATAAATTGTTTCACCAGGCTTTTGTCTGTACCTCATCAACTCTAATCTATGTATACGGAAGTTGACACTTATTTTCAGTTGATTTTCAAACAATGCCCAAAGTTTGTCTGGGTCGTCTTGTTCAGCTTCGGATAACCCAGAAGCGTTAAGGCGTTTCAAGCCCTCAGTGCCTACAGTGATTTTTATTTTAAGTGCTTGTTTCTCTGCCTGGTTTAATATGTCATGGTCTTTCATGCACAAAATCATTCTTTGTTTAAACACTTTAAACTCCTCGCCCCCCATATTCTTGGCAGACCAATTCATTTCTGGAAACTTGGCCATGATTGGTGATGGGCAAACACACTGTACGTATAATGGCGGCTACAACAAAGTGTGAGGGCAACGGGCACTATAAAATGTTTAGGCTAACACAGATTATTTTGATGAGCAAGGATACATGTAAATACTGTATAATACCAGTAGGCCTATTGACACAACCAAAGCCTTATGGTAGCATAGTAACACTTTACAAAATAAAAAATTCGTTCTTCTTCACAACCACTTGTAATGAATCAAATGCAATCAAACTTCAAAGCCTATATGCAATCAAACTTCAAAGCCTATTAAACAACAAGAAGTATACAATGTAATTGTTACTCACTGGTCACTGCTTACTCATAATGTGGAAACATGTAAGCCAATATTAATGTGGAGATGGCGGATAATCACAATCATGACAGTATAGACAGAAACAATTACAGTTTTGCAGCTCTGCACTGCAATGTCTCAGTTCAACTTGAGGTTGAAAGTTGTCCGGCAAGAACTCCGGCCTGCTGTTTCTGTGTATGTGTCCGTGCCAGCGGGGCGATCAGCGAAGATCATCCGTCCGCTTCTGTTCTGGTGTCGATATCTTGTTTCTCCGCCAAGTCCCAACTGTTGTTGCAGTCCGTTGTCGACGATGGGTGCCTGAGGCATATCATTGGGCTTCGATGCTAAGGTTGGTCGAGTCCGTGTCCGAGGCATGGAGTGGACGGGAACCGAAGATGATCGTGACGGCAAAGAGGTTGCACAGTTCATGTACGGTGCATGTGGCTCGTGCATGCATTTACGGTACGGTGTGCATGCTTATACGACGACGCATGATGATGAGACCTGGCCAATGTGCGGGTCAGCGTGGCACATGTGTTGTGTGCACAGTGTTCACATAGCATATGGTAGGCTATGCAGTAGGCGAAACTTCTCGGCGAGCGTCATCGGATGTCTGAAAGTTTTTCAGGCCAATCTTGCCTGGGGCCGATTTCACAAAGCACTAAGACTAGTCCTATCTCGAGTTAGGACGCGTAACTCGTCCTAACTTCAGGACTAGTCCTAAGTTTTTAAAGATCGATTTCACAAAACTTAGGACGGGTTTAACCCGTCCTAACTTCCATGGCAACGGGGCCGAACCAGTCCTAACTTTAGGACTGGTGTAGGGTAGTCTTAACTATTGGTTTTGTGTAATACATGTAACTAATACAATTTTGCTCAACGTCGTCGCGTCACGTCACACTTGCCTTCGCTTTCCGAATATTATTATCATGGCGCTTATGCTTTTGGCGGACCACGAAGCAAGACGAGCTTTGAGAAGAGAGCGATTGTTTAGGGACAGGCGAAATCCACTGGAGAACCTCACGGACGAAGAGATTATTCGCTGATATCGCTTCACAAGACGTGGGATTACCCAACTGTTGGAACGAGTTGGTCGCCAGATACAACATGAAACACAGGTAAATATTGTACGACAACCTTGACGATAAGCTTGATTAAACGATAATCACGGTGGTTTTTTATATTTACTAGGCCTAGCTAGTAATTAAACCATGGAGGCCGGGAAAGAAATACAACCCACGGCGCGGCCGTCGTCACGCGTCGTGCCGTGAGATTAACAAAAATAGTTTTTAAATACCGCCCGCAGTGTGTGCCCAGCGATTGTTTTGTTTAGCGCCACCATGAGCCACTTTGATGGCAGATGTAAACAAGGAATGACCATACAGTAAACAATATGGCGACGCGTCCCTGTGAACGGATCCATGCACAGTTGCCGGTCATTTTGTCGTAAAAACAGTCGGGAAACTAGTTTTCACAGGGATTTGGGAATAGAAGTCTTCCTCGATGGTTACAGTACACAGTGAAATCACCACTAGGGTCGTAGGGGCTGGGCGAGGGAAGAAGCAGTACAGAGTTACAGACTACTGTAGGCGAACGGGATTCAGGCGAACATGCCTATTGTGTTACTGTTAGGACTGGGACGGGAGGGGTGTTGGTAAAAGTCGGATCCTGTCGGATAGCCGGACCTAGCCGGATCCTCCATTTAAAACTATTGATAGTTTTAAAACATTGAAGCAATCCTAAAAAAATACCATTACAATACACCTACCTAAATTTCTTTCACTAGAAAAAAGATTTGAGAAGTTATATTAATCCAGAAAAGTAAATGTTCGAAGCGGGGCGATTTATACTGTACTGCATGCAGTGAACGTCAGCTTGCTTTAATATTGAATAAAAAATTATTGTTATACAGTGGAGTATAGAGGGCGCTGTTAAATCAGTAATTTATTTTTTGCTTACCGGCGCTTCCGCGGCGTATTGCACGGACAAATAAAATTGACCATTTTTCATCAGAAGGAGGCCGGATCCTAATCTTTAAAATTCTTAAGTTTTTTTGACAGACTGTCCTCAGCGCGCATGTGCTGTACACACAGTAGTTTGTATACGGGACATACGGGAGCTGGGAGATTTTTCAAAGAAAAGGGGAGTGATAGGCACAATTTTACCCCGAATTTGATTAAAACCTATTGTTTATTGTAAATAGAAATATTTAACATTGATGTGAAGCAGTTGAATATGAAAACGGTGATTTTTTGTGGTTTTCTGAACCTACTTTTGCAAGTACAGCACACATCACTCATATCATGCTATGGAAACTCCATACTTGGAGCGCCCGCCCAACACCAGAATGGTGCCAAGGGCGATTACACGTTTCAGTGGAGAGTTCCCCCATGCTGCGCGTAGCGCTATATAATATTTGGTTGCAATACCAAATCATGCTTTATTGTGAAATATGCTGACGATACATCACTGACAGGCTTGATCCTTGAAAATGATGATTCCGAATGTAGATCAATTTGTTCAATGGTGCGATGAAAATTTTATGTTAAATGTATCCAAAACAAAAGAACTTTATTACTTTCGACTTTCGTAAAAAACAAATCAATACTGGGCCTGTCAGCATTAAAAATGAACAAGTGGAAAACGTACAAAGTACATAGAGCTAGGAAGAGAAGGAGTTTGAACTCCAACCTATCACTAATCCAATCACTAATGCTCAATTACATGTAAGTCCCATTTGAAAAGCACTGCAGCCCGCCACAAACCCGTTACATAACATAACCGCAGTCAATCCTTTGTATAGGATGATCGTCGCCGGGATTCACTGGTAATAACCAACAAAATGGTTCATAACTGAAATTGCATATTGAAGTAACAAAACAACGAACCAAATATAAATGACAAGTGCAGTTGATACTGAAAGCCCCTGCATGCTTACATGACAAACCGAAAGATGCGCAAGAAAATTATGTTTCGATCGGTGCGTAGTTCATCAAAATCAGGCATTTAAACGGCAAGTTGTCGTCTTTTCTTGACATTTATCTAAAACCAAAAAAGGGTAATTTCATATTTCGTTATGCGGCTTGACCCACGATTTTTCACGGCGAGAAGTCAGCCTAAATTGTAGATAAAGTCCTGACAAAAAATATGGTACATGTGTGTATATGACAAATGTCCAGCCAGCTATGGCCAGATGGTGAAATTAAAGTCCGGTCGATTTTCCTTTTTGGCCATGTTGCGTCCACTACGTTTGTATATTACATGCGCAAGGAAATTAGACCTTTCCACAGTGCCGGGACGAAGTTGGTCAAGCCAGCTCACCTCCAGGATACCGCAATGATAAATTTGCATAATAACTACTATTTTACACAAAGCCTGAGAATGTAACTTACATGAATGCGGCGACAATCATTGCACCATTGAAGTGCCTTGGTTCTAACTCCTTCTGTTCGTAGCTCTATGGTACAAATATCTTGGTACGGTTATCGATAACAAGTTAAACTTGAACCAAAGGATATATGCCAAAGCAAACCAGAGGCTTTATTTTCTCAGGAAGTTAAGATCTTTTAAAGTTCGTGATTCCATCTTTAATACATCTATTTTATCAGAGTGTTGTGCAGTCTATTATTTCTTTTAGTTGTATGGTATGGTATAGTATTTTAACTGTAAATAACCGGAAGAAAATCGAGCAAATCACCAAAACTGCAAAGAAAAAAGTGGCTTGTTTGGAAGTGAAACATGTGCACGAAATTGTGGAATTAAACTACGTCACAAAATTGCAGAGTATTATTCAGGACCAAACACATCCCCTCCATTCATCTATACACATACTTCGGTCAGGTAGATTGCGAGCGCTCCGTACTTGTACAAACCGATTCAGATTCTCCTTCTTGCCAAGTGCCATTCATCTCTATAATATAAATTTTACTATAGGTAAAGACTGTAAGCTTGCAATGTTTTTATAATCAAGGGATTTTTCAAATACTTAATGTTATGTTTTTGAAGTCTGCCCCTTTTTTAAACCAATTAATTTTACCTATAGTTAATATCTTCTTCATATTTATTGTCTTCATCACCTTAAGTATCATGTGGTCTTGTGTGTAATATTGTAATGTATATTGTTTTTATATGTGCACATAGGGAAAACGAATTTCACTTTTCAAGTTTTTTAAATGTGATGAAATAAAATATTGAATTGAATTATTGTTTGGAGTGAGGAAAACCAACTTAGCTTTTGAGTCTCTCTAAGAAAAGATGGTGCATGCCCATCTTGGCATATGCAGATTACAGTCTCTTGTTCATGGTGATGACTGATGCATCTGATGAAGGCTTGATGTGGGGTTGAACTCGAGGATTGAACAATTTTGTCAGAAGGTTCTGGAGGAATATACACTACACCGAGTTAAAATGAGCAGTAACCAAGGGAAATGATGTTCAGAATACTAGTGGAAATAATCCCGATAGTGGTAGTGCTAACTGTACTAAACTAAAGTCACCTTCCACAGAACAAGGAGATTCTTCCTTCGAAATAGGCATTATGGCACCGAATCAAGACCCCTCGTCACCAGCAAATGAGACACATTCAGCTACAATAACTAGCATATTACGTCGCTCCACGAGGAGTACTTGTGGAAAGCACAGTAATTCATTTTAGAACCTCGTTCCGTGCTTAGCCAGCAACAATATTTACACTATATAATTCACTCACGCTCAAGTTCACACTGAACATCCATCTGGGAGAAAGTCTGTTCTGGATATTAATAGTAGGAATATTAATAAACTAGGAAGAGTGCAATAGGGGCTCTAGTATGGGGACATGCAGTGGGCACAGAGGGTGTGGCTTGGGCGACATTTTCAGCAAGGTTTTGTGCGCATGTGTGCTGATATGCAAATTAACAGAGGTGAGGTGTTTTCTGTAATGTAAAGGTTTTGAAAGGTAAATTTGTAATCAATATGGATGCATGCTTTGTCTTCATGATGGGTAGAAAAATAGAAGCAAAACCACCTTTACGCCATTGATCATTTTCAATGTTCAGCGAGTTCAACACACCGATGCTCCTTTGCAACACAGTAAATTATATCTTTAGATAAAGCCAAGAATAAACATCTGGTACACGTACCATTTGCAAGTGAAATTAATGTCATTTGTTTTTAAAAGATAAAAAAGAATAAATGCATATTTCAACTTATGAGCATTGCTGCAAACTCTCCCCGCTTGTTGTGGACTAGCAGGCTAGTCGTTGTAAGTCGCGTTGATCGTCTCTTCTTTCACGCAACTCTCGCGAAACCGCGCGAGACTCATGGCTACGGCGAGAGTTGCGTGAAAGAAGAGACGATCAACGCGACTTACAACGATTAGCCTGCTAGTCTACGCTTGTTGTGGATTGAGTCTACTAGTTCATACCTACCCCAGACGGTTACTGCTAAATGCAAATTCCCCTGCGCCAATTTGCTACTTCGCTGAAGACTTGATCAACCATAGTACACCCTGACCTCCCACAATACATACTGACAAAGTCACCATGATCATCCTTCTTTTCGAAGCCAGGAAGCTCGAGGCCAAAAGTGGGGAGGAGGGGCAGGACGCTACAACCAGGGGTAGGTATGAACTACCGGGTAGTAGACTCGACCCACAACAGGTGGGGAGAGTCTACTGAATTTAACCTACCCCACACGGTTACTACTATATGCAGAGTGGCACCGAATTCCGGTGGTGGGCTTGCTACATAGAGAGCCAGGAAAGTATGGTGGATATGAATCAGGTTAGCATACAGTGTAGTGGGCACAATGCCCATCATGAGTTCACCATGGGCAGAGCTTCCATGCGGGTCTGGCCCATCTGTCAGTTGGCTTGAAGGACTCCTGGCTTCCGTGTTGCTGGAGCCAGGATTGTCCTGCCGTACATGTGTCAAGTCGCTCCACATGACGTCCCTCAGGCAGCAAGAGGTGAAAGTGGAGGGGCACTTCCAGCATGCTGCCTTGCCTATGTCTGATACTAGAACTTAATTCAGAAGTAGGGCAATGGGCCGATTTCATAAAACTTACGAGGTGTCGCAGAGTTAAGACGCATCACACCTCTGTGATGCGTCACACCTACCACGCGTCGTGGAATCCATTTCACCAAACACGTCGCAGGGGCGATGCGTTTAATATCCACTTCGACTCATTTTATGTTCTTGAACGAGGCTAGCTTTTTGTACTTTCACGACTGTTTTCCGCATTTAATTCTTGCTTCCAGATAACAGCCGCAGCAGTGCATCTGATAGTTGCTGTGTGTCCAAAATACCACAAAGGTGAATAATAATAAGTACAATGAAAGTATTACTATCAGTATTATTGGCCTTTGGAATATTTTTTTCAAACTTTCTTTTTAAGCGGGAATATTCAGTCTGATAAGTTCTTAATCAATGCTTGCCCATCCAACCTTCAGCTATGCCATGCCTTTAACAAATAATATATTTGACCCATTAAAAATAGTGCCAATTAAAAGTTTAGATGACCCAGAGATACGTCTTAACTTGCGATGTGTTTCACACCGTTGCCAAGGAACTTGCGATGACCACTAGCATGACCACTAGGAGGTTTTGTTTTGGCCACGTTGGCTGAAAGGGGAGAGCCATCCCCGAAACCATCACGTATAATCGCCACAGCAGACCTGTAGCTGTGGATAGAAGAAACCTGGAGCATGGTGTGGAGCTAGTGCATAGGGAGAGGTCCGCTATTGCTGTTAGTGGTGCATCGGTAGGATAAGGAGAGGGAGCATCCTTGTAGCACCACATAGGGGGAAGGCATAAGCTATCCTCATGCAGCCATGATGGAGGTGCCGCCAGGAGGCCCCGGATCCACCGGAGTTCCCCAAATCCGTAGGGATTTTCCATTCTAATAAGAAAACACTCACCTCTGTTTACCTACATTTGCATATCAGCGCGCATGCACCAGAAACCTCGCTGAAAAAGTAGCCCAAAGCGCACCCTCCGCGCCCACTGCATGTCCCCGTATATAAGCCCCAGTGACCCGAAGGATCGTCCTAGTTTTTCATCAATCCTCTCGGAGTAGGGAGGGTGGTAAACAGAGGTGAGTGTTTTCTTATTAGAATGGAAAATCCCTACGGATTTGGGGAATTCCATTACAGAAAACACCTCACCTCTGTTTACCTACATTTGCAGAGTAGCACCGTTAGATATAAGCTAGGGGGGGAAGGGACATGCAGAGTGAACGAGGGTCTAAACTACTTCTACCAAGTAAGAAAAGGTTTGTTTAGACATACCCGGGAGCTGCCTTACTAGTTGTGAGGAGCTTTCCGGTACTTGCGGGCTGCTGACTGGCCGACTTCTTGGAGGACTTTCCTGCCCATGAGTCCCTCTGTTTGGACCACGTCCTTCAGGTAGCAAGACGTGAAGGTTGATGGATTCTTCCAGCATGCTGCCTTCATGATGTCTGGAACAGAGACTCCAAGAAGATGAGCCCAGGAGGTTGACGTGCTGCATGTCTCATGGGCTTTGGATTTCGGTCCTTGGCTATCGCTCTGAGGGCTTACATGGGGGATTGCCTCGGATATCCAGCGAGCGATAGTGGTCACAGAGGCTGGACGATGAGGCTGGATGGTCGTGATGAACAGCTGTTTGATGTTACCTCTGAGCAGCTGAGTACTAGCGATGTAATACTTGAGAGCTAGGAACAAAGATGTCAGGAGGGGAGAAGTTGGCAGACTGATTCTTGGTTAGGAATTCTATGTGAGGGATGAGACGAACGCCGCCCGGCTCCCAGCGGATGTGGCCCGGTTCTAGAGACAGGGCATGGAGCTCACTCCTTCGTCGGGCTGTGGCTGCAGCTAGTAAGAATGCCGTCTTAATGGTAAGTTGGTGGAGAGAGGAGGATCCGGGCGGCTCGAAGGGCGGCCTGGAAAGCAAAGAGAGAACAGAACCCAAGTCCCAGGACGGAATAAGCTTTTTGGTGGGGGGGCCGTTCGATGAACATGCCCCGTAGTAGCTGCGACAAAGGTATGCTAGAAGACATGGTCGTACCGTCTTGGAAGCCATTGTGAATGGCACTGATGGCTGATCTGTACCCCTTGACAGTGGAGATCTGGAGGCCGGAGTTGAAGAGGTGAAGGAGAAAATCTCCAATGGCTGTTAAAGATGCAGAATGGGGATCGATAGCTCTCTCCTTACACCACTTGAAGAAGTGGAGAAGTCGGCTATCGTAAGTTCGTCTAGTGGACTCTCGTCTGCCCCTGGCTGCCAGGGCTGAAGCTTCTGCCGAAAAGCCAGCTTCTCTGAGGGAGATTTTGACAGCATCCAGGCACAAAGATGAAGGGAGGCTGGGTCCGGGTGTACGAACTGAGACTTGGGCTGAATCAGGAGATCTCTCCGGTTGGGGAGCTTGACTGGTGACTGAATCAGGAGGTCCAGAATGCGTGGAAACCAAGGTTGTCGTGGCCAGAAGGGTGCTATGAGGATCACCCTGGATAGTTCGGCTTCTATTTTGGTCAGCACCCGGTGAAGCAGAGAGATTGGAGGGAAGGCGTAAGCATGGATCCCGGTCCAGTTGAAGCTGAGGGCGTCCACTTTCCATGCCAGGGGATGGAAATGGCGTGAGCAGAAGGTTGGAAGCCGATGGTTGAGGTTGGACGCAAACAGGTCCACATGAGGCGTCCCGAGAACGTTGAAGATGTGCCGGACCACAACGGGGTTGAGAGACCATTCTGTTGGGATGATTCGGCCCCTTGAAAGTGCATCGGCCAGCGAGTTCTTCTTTCCTGCCAGATGAGTAGCTTGGAGTGAGATCCGACGAGAGATGCACCAGTGGAGAAGATCCCACGTGGCAAGGCACAGAGACGGAGAGTGGGTTCCCCCCTGACGGTTGATGTAAGAGACCACAGTGGAGTTGTCTGTCCTGATTAGGACGAGCTGGTTTTGGACTCTCTCCTGGAGGGACTCCAGAGCTTTGGCCACTGCCAGTAGCTCCAGATGATTGATGTGTAGACTGCGTTGATCGGACGTCCAGGTGCTGGCAACGGTCTGGTCCCCAAGGTGGGCTCCCCAGCCCAGATTTGAGGCATCTGTGGTGAGGGAGATGGATGGAGAGGGATGAGGGAATTCGAAGCCACTCATCAGGTTGTTCCGCATCTGCCACCAGAGGAGCTGATTGCGGATAAGGTGTGTGACAGGGACTTCCTTGGAGACCGGGTCCCTGCGTGGACGGAAGTGATAGAGAAGGTGTAGCTGAAAGGGCCGCATGTGCAATCTGCACCAAGGGACCAGGTCTATCAGGCTTGCCATCATGCCCAGTAGTCGGAGCCATAAGCTGGCCGGAAGGGAGCGAGTGACCATGAAGATGTGGATACAATCCTGAAGAGCCTGGAACCGTTCCAGGGTCGGAGAAGCTCTGCCAGAGGCCAGGTTGATAACTGCCCCGAGGTAGGTAGGCTGCTGGGAAGGAGTCAGGAAGGACTTCTCTATATTGATGATGAAGCCAAGCTTGAGTGTGAGCCGAACAGTTTGTAGGAGGGCCTCGGCGGTTTCCTGTCGAGAGGGGCCTACGATGAGCCAATCGTCCAGATACATGAAGAGATGTACATGTCTTTGGCGTAGGGCAGCTGCGATTACCTTGGTGACTCTTGTGAAAACTCGCGGGGCCGTGGACAGGCCGAACGGGAGGCAACGAAACTGGTAAGCTGCACCCTGGTACATGAATTGCAGAAATCGCCGGTGATGCGGATGGATTGGAATATGCAGATAGGCATCTTTCAGGTCGATCGAGGCTGCCCACCAGCCGACGGTCAGTGATTGCAGAACCGTGGAGAGAGTTTCCATGCGGAAACGTTTTGGCTTGATGTGGAAGTTGAGAGGCCGCAAGTTGATGATAGGTCGCCATTCTCTGGACTTCTTCGGAGCCAGGAAGAAGGTAGAGGTGAAGCCGAGAGTCGACCCTTGGGGTAGTGCCGAGATGGTGTTCTTGTCCAAGAGAGCAAGGATCTCCCCTTCCAAAGCGGCCCGTCGGTCTGCGTCTGTTGGAACAGGAGTGACTCGCAAGGGAGGGCCCACAGGAGGGGGGCTGGTAAATTCCAGTCGGTAGCCTGTCGAAACTGTCTGAAGAACCCAAGAGTCTGCTGTGATGAGAGGCCATTGAAGGCTGAAAAGCGAGAGACGACCTCCTACTGGGCCGGTGGGTGGCGGAATGTACGCTTGGAAGTCAGAAGCCCTTGCTGCCTCGCGAACCTCGGGGCTTAGAGGGTCGCGCGAATCTGGGGGGCTGAGGTTTACTGCGGCTCCATGAAGAGGATGAGGAGTACCGGGGTGCGTCCCTCCTAGAACGATAAGATGATCTCTGGTAGGAGGAGAAAGACCTATTCTTCTTAGGCGGAGGCTGGGTAGATGACGAGGGGCGTTTGCTAGGACGACGGAGATCGAGTTTGTCCTCGGCCTTGAGGCGTTTGGCCTCCTGCAGCACAGTCTCGCCAAACTTGTGGTCGAAGAGGTCGTTCCCTTCCAGTGGTAGGGCCAGAAGACGGTCTTTAGCACCAACGGAGGGGAGGGACAGCTTGTCGATAACCAGCGAACGACGCAAGAGAGAGGTGGTAGCCGACCCTATAGCAAAGCCCTGTAGGCAAAGGGTGAGGCAATCATCGAGAAAACGAAACATCTCCTGAAGGCAATCTGCATTAACCAAGGAGGGGTCCCCAGAGCATCGAGCGAGAGCGTCAGAAAGCAAAAGGGAAAACGACGAGACCTTGGCCCCTTGACGCAAGCGTGAGTCTAAGGACGAGAGTCTCTGGTCCAGAAGTCTGGATACAGAATCTTGGAAGTACTTGCGTGACAGCGGGTTCTCACGTCTGAGGAAATCTTTGGCTTCAGAAGAGAGAGTAGGAGTCGAGAAGAATTTCTCGGAATCAGCCGAGCTGGTGACAAACAAGCTAGAAAACGCACGTTTCAAAGGTGGGACAGAAAGCCTGCTCTGGACCTGACGAAAAGCCTCGCTCATAATGTCTGCACATGTGCTATCTAAAGGAAAAGGAGGCACGCTTAGCTTAGCTGCATTGGATTCCCTGCGATAGGATGGACGGGCAGGCTCAGTTGGGGGGGGGAGAAGGAAACAGAAGGAGCTTACCCACTTCCGTATGCGTCAAGTTGGCCCGCTGAGAAAGGGTGAGGTGATCTTCTTCAGTAGAATGGAATGAAGAAAAAGAATCCTGTGACAGGGATCTAGAAGTAGAGCGATGTCGGTCCCCGTGTGGCAGCGGTGACCGAGAACGATCACGAGAATGGCGCCGGTGTCGATCCGTGGAGCGCGAACGCGCCCGGAAATCACGCCGAACATCGCCGGCGGTAGGCCGATCGGGGCGACTGCGGTGATCAGCTGAACGGTGTGGGGAAAAAGGAGCACTTTCCCGGGGGACAACGTCGTAGTTCCTGGAGAAATACCGAGAACTTTCCCGTGAATAGCTCGCTGGGAACATCGGTGGGAAGGAAGGACACTCGTAGCCATACTGACGCGGATCGTTAGGGAAAAAAGACCCGGATGTCGGGTGGAAACGCGGTTGAAAATGCTGCGATGGACCTGTGGCGAACGGTGAAGGGTGAGACCAGGTGGCTGGGAAATCGTGGCCGGAATGTGACGATGATGAAAACGAAGAAGGCGGTGGTAGCGGTGGTGGTGGTGGTGCCCCTTTCCTCTGTGACCTGGCGGGGCTAACCGTGCGCTCGAGGGGCGTTAAAGCATCGATCGCCGGGCCCCGCCAACCCGCAATTCCATGCACGTCGGCCTCCACGGCCTGCATGTGCTCTCGAAGACTTCCATATGTGTGCGGGATTTGCCGGGTTGAGGCCCTGGAATTGGTTGGCCGAGGGCTCGTTCCCGGGGAGATTCCTTCCGTCGTTACCGGTGGCTGCATCACGGTAGAGACGGGAACATTCTTGTGCCGGTCAGACTTGGGCTTGGAGGGAGATTTTGCGGAAACGCTAGAAAGTCTCTGACGAGTCTTGGCTGTGTCCGCCATTTTGGCTTTGTTGGCTGAAGCGTGTACGTGTAATATACTATTGAACGAACACAGCACGTGTACAGCAACGTGAATGCCGTGTGTATTGTACAGTATGTAGCACTAGTATAACTAAAGGTTTCTATAGTACGCGTCACTGAAAAACTAGGACGATCCTTCGGGTCACTGGGGCTTATATACGGGGACATGCAGTGGGCGCGGAGGGTGCGCTTTGGGCTACTTTTTCAGCGAGGTTTCTGGCGCATGCGCGCTGATATGCAAATGTAGGTAAACAGAGGTGAGGTGTTTTCTGTAATGGAATAAGGGGTTCTTGTATGATGTCCAGCACGCTAGGTGTTGGCTTTCTGGTGCCGGATGTAGGCCCCCTGCCAAGTGTGATAGAGGGTGTCTGGCCCGGGTGGCATGACTGACCGTTGGGAAACTGGTACGAGCCGAGCCCCTAAATTTGTCTCTTGAAAGTAGTGAGACGTTTCCTGCCTGTACGCACAACTATTGCAGCCGTGTGTCTGGTGCTTGATGTAAGTCGCTTCCAATACTGTCCCTGGGGGCGACACGGGGCGAGATGGCCTGTACTTGATACATGTTATGTAGGAGGACGGACAAGTGTCCAAATAACAGCAGCCACCTGTGGGTTTGTTATTTGCAGTCGTTACGTGAAGTGAAAAATGATGTGAGGTGGTGTCCTTGCTGGCGTCCCCTGGATGATCCAGGGCGGACACGCAGATCAGAGGGCCATAACCCGCCAGTTCTAGGTGATAGGTCAGGAGCAGAGGGGTACATGTACTTGCTTAGGAGTGCGGGATATGTGTGTTGGAGGGCTGCTAAGCATCTCACAGTGGTTGTGGTTTCGTCACTGGTACAGAGTAGCGGCTTACTCATTGCGCCAGTCCGGTTAACCCAGGTTCAAACCTCACCAGGAACCATTTCCGCGAGTTGGTCCTCGTTGTAGGGTTGGAGTTTTTGTAGTCAGGCCATTACGCCTACATTGGGGATGTGTCTGACGTCTGGCGTGTTGGGTCGGGTGATGTTGAGTGATTGCTCCAAGTGGACCGTTTGAACTCGTGGTTCATTCCTGCATTGAGGCACAGGCCGAGAAGCCAGGTGTTGTGAATGAGTTTGCTTCGGATACCAAGATAATGTGACCTGATGGGGCCCGGTCATAGCTCTCCTCTAGAGAGTCCTGTCTTTGTCCCAGGAGACTGCCTTGGATAGGTGGCATCTGCAGGGAGGCGGCCAAGAGGTTCGAGATGTTATGGGTGTCCTGAATGAGGTGTTTTTGAAAACTCTGGACTGAGTCTTGTTGTTGGTGGCTATCAGCAGGTGTGAGGTTATTGGCGGGGCATAGCCATGACTGATCAGCTCGAATACCCATTGGTCGGTCGTGACCCGAGTCCAGGACCAGACCCCAAGAAGTGTTTGAGGCGACCGCCCACGGGTCTGTCGATGGGCTGCCATCATGAGACGAATGCGACACTTACGTCAGGCCCCAGGGTAACGGGGGGCTGATTCCTGTGAGCCTCTGCCGCCCTGGGGATACGTACTGGCGGGTGACAAGGGGCTGGGCCTGGGTAATACGGGGCACAGATCTTGCAGATCTTGCAGCCTGTGGCTGCCGACGTGGGATACAAAAGGATGTATTCCCCTTCGGTTTCGGGGCAGACTTGGCTGCAGGGGCCGATGGCTTCTTCAGATTAATCTTGTCCGTCGCTTCCAGCCGTTTTGCCTCAGCCTCCATGGACTCCTGAAACTTTCCTGCGAAGAGAACATCACCAGGCAGGGGGAGAGCTTCCACGTGCCCCCTCTGACGGGAGGAAGAGGGCATCTAGAATGTTCACTCTGCAGGGGGAGGTAGCTGTAGTAGTATGGATGCGGAATAAAGGTAGTCGATGGCTTATCGGTAGAGTCCTCTGTGTGCTTGCAAGAGCACGTTTGTTCAGCCATGATGGAAGAGAGCGAGAGAGACTATGCACTCACACAGATACATATACATGCGCACATAAAGTAGTATCACAACATCTCCCTTCTTTTGAAATTACAAACTGGAGAAATTCCCCCCCACAGAAGTGTGGTAGGGGTCTACGAACGAGTACTTACCTGTAGAGCCACTACTTATGCATATTTCCCTAGACCGTCAGGTATTCACGCTAAGAATAGATACAACAGCGCCCCCTATTGACCTACCCTCAGTGCCCCGCGGCATGTATGCCACGTAAGCGTCCTCTTTTCTCGGTTGAACTCAGGGCGGAATGCCCAAACATCGAGAATAGTGGGGAGGAGGGGGGGATGCTCTACAGGTAAGTACTCGTTCGTAGACCCCTACCACACTTCTGTGGGGGGGAGTCTACTTCACTCGTCTTACCTGTAGAGCCACTACTTATGCATAGACTGGCACCGGCAAAAAGGCGGTGGGTATGCGAGATGCTATTGTATACAGAAAGGGGCACTGTAACTAAGGCAAGCCCTGGCATAACTTGTGTGCCCACCTGAGGGCAGGGCAAGGAGGCCAGGCAAGACATCTAAGTTTCAAAACAAAACTTATGAAGCAACAGCCTTAGCAAGGAGCAACCAATCACAAACCTGCCAGGGGCATTTATATGAGGTTGCATCAGCACCCGTTGCGCTAACATGCGCGGAAGGGGGTAAGGAGCCCGAAGAGCGACATATTGAATGATATGAGTACATCGGGGTTCAAAGAAAATGTTAGAACAATCGGGGGACTCGCCTATTTCTGCGAGGCCCCAAGAAAAAACGGGTCTCGGGATGCGGCTCTGGGGGCCATCCCCAGCACTGCTCTCCCGATCCTGACCTCCGTCCGAAGAGCGTCCTTCAGGTAGCACTCCGTGGAGGTGTTTGGGGTTCTCCAGCATGTTGTCTGGATGATACCACCTAAAGAAGGCCCACCCATGGAGGTAGGGCATGGTCCTCCATAAGTGGGAGCCGTTCCGACCTCATGCATCTGGGCTGAACTGGCGGCTCATGCCAACGGTACAAGCGCAGATGAGAGTATGGCCGAGACTAGCTAATGAGCAAACGTGTTGCGAGAAGCCAGTCCGTACAGCGGGGTTGATGAGATAAATAGCAAGGAGCAGGCAGCTCCGAGCGACTTGTTCAGTCGATACACCACTTAAGAGCCCTGACCGGGCACCACAAACCGTAGTCCGGCACAGGCGAGAAGGAATTGATGACCGGGACAAAGATAACCGGGGGTCAAATGTCTTTGGTCAAGGAACCCCAACCTCGGGGTAAGGCAGACACCACCTGGTTCCCATCGGATGT
The DNA here is from genome assembly GCA_963971285.1 of Astropecten irregularis. Taxonomy (NCBI): domain Eukaryota; kingdom Metazoa; phylum Echinodermata; class Asteroidea; order Paxillosida; family Astropectinidae; genus Astropecten; species Astropecten irregularis. Next base: position 7,846,003 of record OZ020263.1, read on the forward strand.
GGCATGCCACAGACGTAAGGGGGTGGTAAAAAGGGGCTCGAACAGGGGCCTTAAAAGCGTGGCCAGCACGCTGAAAAGGGTCCCATGCATCAATAAGCCTGAGCGACAAGGGTACGAGACAGACGTCCCCCTGAACAACAAGTGGAGAGCCCGATTATCCAACACGAACTGAGGGCATGAGGGCCTCTGAGAACACCTGCCATGGTCGAACGATGACTCATCGTGGAGGCCACGTGGTCGCTTTTGACCAGTCAAGCTATACCAGAAAATCTGCAACCTCCCCTACAGAAGCAATTAGGGGAAGCGAGATCAGATTCAGCACCATTTGGGAAGGATGATGGAAGCTGCTATCGTATATTTTCCTGGTAGATGCCCTGCGACTGCAGGCTGCAAGAACTGCAGCTCCCTGAGGAAGGCTAACCGTGTGAAGGGGATTGCTTGACACCACCCAGCACGTTAGGTGGAGATCCTGCCGAGCCAGGTGAGGGAAAAACCTAAGCTCAGCAGGAGCAGGATGTCTGCTCTATGCAGAATAAAGACCGGCTGATGCATTAGGGAGCTGGGCAGTCTGGAAAACCAGGACTGGCAGGACCATAATGGGAGCTATGAGGAGGACTTAACAATCCTGATCAAGCTTGGTCACCACGAGGCATGAGGGAAAGGGCAAAAAGGCATAAGCCAGCAGCCCGTCCCTCTGCATCAACAGCGCATGCATCCGACATGCCTGGGGATTGGGGACCCTCGTGATAGACCAGCAGCCGCTGAGCGAAACTAGATCGACATGGGGCCGATCTAATAGACGGAGGGAAGGCAAGGGAATCTGCGTGCGCAGAGACCACTCTGTCGGCCAGATACATCTGCCTGAGAGAGCAGAGCATCGGCAATGGCGTTCTCCTCTCTCGGCAATGCGCCGCTGAAGGCACATGCATCGATGGCAGATGGTTCAAGTGAGTGCACACGGCCGGGGAGACCATGTCTTCCCTCCATGGCACCACATAAGAAAAAACCACGGATGTGATGTCGCTACAGACGGGGCAGATCAATCCGTAAGATAGGTCAGAACAGCCGGAGAGCATTGAATGTTACTGGAGAGATGCTCGGGGCTGCACTGGCCCGCTACTTGGCTTGGGTGGGCGGAAGCCCCCAAACCAGAAAGTGACATGACTATCGCAACAGATGGAGATAGTCGAGGCCTATAAAAAGGCGCGGCCCGACACAATGTTGGGGAGGTCCGACAAAAATCAAAGGTGCGGGAGCGGCCAAGGCGTGACTGGCACGCGAAGGCTCAAGGGTTGAGGCTTCGACCGGTAAAGGGAGAACAGGTGCAGCTGGGTGACACTCAGAGCATGCCTATCAGACCGGCCATAAGGCCCAGCAGCCTGAGCTAAGCTCGTGCTGGGGGCATCGTCGCCCGGAGACAGAGGGACATCGGCAAAAAAATGTTGACTGCAATGCAACTCGGGCCGAGAAAGCCTTCTCCGCACTCGCATGGAGGTTGGAGACCGGGAGAACCACCGGGATAAATACAAGGCCTCAAGTAATGTTGAGAGCTGGCACTGCGGCCACGCAAGACTGGCTTACTACGAGCCACTAGTCGAAGTACATGAGAAACATCATGCCCTGCCGACGCAGTGCGGTCAAACGGCCAGACACCTAGAATTTGGAGGTGGCGTGCCGAGAAGTGTTGAAAACGGCAGTTGAAAACCTCCAGTGATCCGGTCCGATAAAGTGAGAAAGTACACTTCCTACAGATCTAGGCTTGTTCCCCATGCTGGCGTTCGGATAAGCTCGAGGGAAAAACCGAGAGTACCTACATTCAAGCGACAAGGCAGAACGAATCTGCTGGGGAATTCCAATTTAGAATCGGGTGCCATGTCCCAACCAATAAGGTTGACATGGACCCCGAATGTGGCCCCCTCTTGGGGGTAACATACGAATTGCCCCCTTTCTCGAGGAGGGAGACTATTACAGCCTCGAGAGAGCGGTGCCCTGCTATATCGGTCAGCACTGATGTGGGCCGAATGAGCATTTTCAAGGGGGTGGTCGTAAACCCAAACGCGTAACCTAGTTTGGGCGAACGGGTCCAGCACCCAGCGGTCAGGCCAACCCTGCAAACCCATGGGGCAGCCTCCCCAGGGGCCCACGGCGGGGCCCACGGCGGGAGAGTAATTAACGTCCCGGTCGGGGGAGAAAAACAGCCTGGCCTCAGCTGATGTTGCCCCGTGGCAGGCTGGGGCTGCCAAAGGTAGGCACAAGATGAGGTGATTGTTGGGCTTCTAAAATACCACGAGTAGAACCGAGTGGGCTACGTCGGGGATCCATGAAAGATGGCCTGCATCTGCCCAGAGCCGAAATGTGGTGCCAGGGCAGAAAGACTCTTGAGGCTTAACCCATCGGTAGTCCTCAAACTCTTGGCTATAACCAGCTTGAAATCTTCGAGCTTCCCTGCAAATGGAAAGGGTCCCAGCAGGGGAAGGGCATTGAGACTATCGCGGTCGCCCTGACCGAGATGGAGAATCTAGCACATTGCCCAAACGGGCCAAGGTGCAAGGGAGGAAACACAGGCAGTAACAAATGCAGTGAAAAAGGGGCAATCAGCGTGTTCAAGGAATCGCTGACTCCTCTTCACAATCGGGAACCCAATATTCCGTGAGAAACAAAGAGGCGACGCCCAAACAATGGATGGAGGGGACTGCCTTATCCAGCGTATCCCCAGCGTACTGCGGACCTCGACCATGAGGGGCCGCTTGGACACCGAGCACCCCTCATTCAGCTGCCTACTTGCCCCTTGTTGTCATCGACAAAGAAAGTTAAAACATCCACCGCCGTTGGGAAACAATAATAATTGCGCTCCAGAAAACGGGTAAGCATGCCATTAAACAGTGGACATAGACCCGGAAATTCAATCGACACACCTGGTCCAATGGGATCGCCGGGGAAAAAACATGTCCCCGGACATCGCTGGGCCTGTCGATGCTGCGCGTAAATGACCTGCGGTCCCACATGGAAGGCTCCTCCTCAGTGGGAACTGTAACGAGTCATGTTTTTGTTTTTTTTTTGCACGAGACGAAGCTCCGACTCTGTGATAGAAAAACCACTGCAGTAGGACCACACCCTCGACTTCAGATAAATACTCTGAGGGATGAGACGATTGTGGCGAACAGGGATATTCCTGGGCGGCAGTAGGGACACGCTGCCTAGTACAATGTACACGTACATGCAGCGCGGGCTTATGGCTGAATGGCCTATCCAGAGACAATAGACAAAGACTGGTGTAGGCTCAGAGCTGGAGGGGACGCCGGCGGCGCATAGCTAGCTTGCGTGCGGCAAAATTCCTTTGTCCCCGAGCCACCCGACCGCGACCAGCGATCGTGAGTGACTGAGCGTGGAACACAGGATCGCCCTGCCGATCAATGGTGCGTATCCGATTGAAAAGGCTTAGCTAAAAATTCACCCTGTGAAAACAAGACGTCGCCCTTGCAGCATTTGCCGCGGCGGGACCGGCCAGATAAATAGGCCTACATGTAATTGACCGAACCCGGCGAAGATTCGCGTAATCTTCGGTCTGACTTTTTTTTTTTTTTTTAAATCTTTATATCATATAATATATTATTATATCTTTCGACGGACAGCCCCGCGGGGCGACCGAGGAAGGGATCCACTGCGGCCTGGGTCATCAGGACCCGGGAGCAACTGATAAAGCCCGAAGAACCCGAGACGAGCGAGGTCGACGGTCCGGGAGGCTGGGCCACCCGCACCGACGACAGCCCGCCCGGCCAACGGCGCCATGAGCCCCGTAGGCTAAGCGCGCGTTGCGCGGTCGGGGAGATCGGGCAAGAGCCCATCCCGGCAGCGTGTGGCACTCGCCATCGTGCTGGGAAGGACAGATGAACCGTGTCTGCGGAGCCTCGGTGGTCAGTCGGCTGAGACTGCCCCGGGTCCGGAGGTGCAGGGGGTGAAGGGAACACGGCCGAACCGCGTTCACCCTGACGACCGCCCTCCTTCAGTTTGGCTTTCCCCGATAACCCCGGGAAGAGCCCGAAACGAGCGAGGCCGACGGCCCGGGGTTGGGTCACCCCAGCGGCCACAGCCCGCCCGGCCAACGGCGCTCCGAGCCCCATGGGCTGAGCGCGCGTTGCGCCGGGGAGACCGGCCAAAAACCCGTCCCGGCAGCGCGTGGCATCCGCCACCGTGCCGGGAGGGTGCACCCTGTCAGTGGAGCCTCGGTGGTCAGTCGGCTGAGACTGCCCCGGGTCCGGAGGTGCAGGGGGTGTAGGGAACACGGCCGAACCGCGTTTCCCCTGACGACCGCCCTTCTTCGGTTTGGCTCTGGCATAGGATGCTTGTTTTATGGTAACCTTTCCAGAGCCGCACCTTACGTGTACCTTTCTCGTTCCGTCCGAGTTGACCGCAGACGGGGACCGGGTGAGGTCCCGACTGGGCCGACGGAACTGCCCGCGCCTCAGGCCGACTGAGGCTGACGGACAGGGGACTGCCGCCCGGGTAACGGGGTGTACCCGGCGGAGTCCGTACACGAGAGCACGGACCGCACTGGGGAGTGGCTGTTCACCCCAGTATTTGCGGGACCGGCCCTATCTGATCATTTCGCACCGCACCACAACAACAATACACAAGAAGAAACACTAAAACTCTACAAACGTTGTTAAAAAATACCTTTAATACAGAAAGCTCTTTTGCGTGAAATCACGGATGGAACGTAAACACGTCCTACCCGCCCTGACGCTAAGAGAAAAGAGGACGCTTACGTGGCATACATGCCGCGGGGCACTGAGGGTAGGTCAATAGGGGGCGCTGTTGTATCTATTCTTAGCGTGAATACCTGACGGTCTAGGGAAATATGCATAAGTAGTGGCTCTACAGGTAAGACGAGTGAAGTAGACACAAAGTTTTTAATTACTAATCTGGAATGAAGTGGTGTGCGTGCATTATCTAGCAATTCTGAATTCTGGATTCTGGATTCTGGACTCATTCAAATGGAACAACAGGAAAAAGTAACTCATGTGAACAGTAACAAATGGCAACTTTTGTCAAAGTTAAAACAACTGGCTAAACTTCAAATTTCCAAAAACTTGGATACAGGTTTAAGTGTCAACAAATCGGGTTGGTCGACCACTAACTCGACCAGACCTGGTTATGATCTTTGATTGATCAGGTGTTGGTGTGAGGTTGTCTTGGACTGGCTTATCACGAGCTACACGAGGCTCCAAATGAGGAGTGTGACGCGGCTCGGATTGTTTTCGCACGCTTTGCGGGGCAGTCTGGTAGTTGCCTTCCTGAACCAACTTGTCAGCAAAACGAACATGCTTCTGTGGCTTGTCGAATTGAATGCGCTTCGCTGGGTTTGCATTCGCAGCTGTAGCGGCAGGTTTGGCATGAGCACGCTGCTGGCTATGCATTTCGCGTAGGTGTGCTCGATTGCGACGGAGTACAGTACCATTAGGCGTTTCAACCTCATAGGACCGTGGTTCCTTACGAACCTTTGTGACCTCTCCGGGGATCCAGGTGTTGTCAGCTTGGTTGAGGATCCTAACCTTCTGTCCGATGAAAAGCTGTGGGAGCGTTGATCCTGCATGTTTATCATGCTGTTGCTTCATGTCGTGCGTTTTGTCTTGTAGACGTTGGAAGGTTTCGGAGGATGGTTGTTGGGTGTTGTTACTGGGCAAGGTGGTGCGAACTGGGCGGCCAAACATGATTTCGGCTGGTGCTGGCAAACCAGTGTCAATGGGTGTCGCTCTCAAGTTGAGAAGGGCACGGTGGATGTCTTGGCCTGTTTTACGGCACTTTGCCATCATTGACTTGACGGTGCAGACTGTGCGTTCCGCCAACCCATTAGAGCGGGGATAGTGCAGTGATGATGTTGTGTGCTTGACAGACCAGCTGTTGCACATCTCCTGGTATGCTCTCCCTGCATACTGTGGTCCATTGTCGGACACTATCTCTACTGGGGCTCCCAGTAATCCAAACACTGAAGCAGTGTGCTGGGCGACGGCCGCACTAGTGGTGCTAGTCAAGTGTGTCACGATGGGGAATTTAGAGTGGTAGTCAATGATCACGAGGTAGTGATTTCCATCCAGCTCAAATAAGTCTGTCCCAAGTTTGGTCCAAGGGGTTGTTGGGACTTCATGCGTGTAACGATAGTAGGACTAGCGCCCTCTATCGACGAGTTTCATGTATACACTTGCATTGTAATGGCCGCTGAATAAAGCTAACCCGGATCTATATCGACATGTAAACCTACTTGAATCGTCTCAATCAGACCCCATCCTGCGAAGATATACAAACTATTACATGGTGTCAGAAGACGGATATCCTACTTCCCCCCTTCACGCGTGAATTTCGCGATTTGGACTCTAGATCAGCCCGAAAACTCGGCGACTTCTTGGACATCCATCCTGCACATATCGCCTCTCGTCCTGCAACGCGTTGCACGCACATCGCATGTACGTATCTGTGAACTGTGTGATGGAACTGAAAGACTGAACAATGTGCCACGGAATGGTTGCATAAATGGACGGTACTTCGTAAACTAAAGGGTCATAGGCTTACCATTTGCATTATAGCTTAAAATTTACTTAAATCTGAGGTTGGCACTGTAAACGATTTTCGATTATTTCAGCTCAATTTTACCGGTCTTGATTGTTGTGTTGTGACAAGTGATTGTAGGCCTAAATTGTAATTGTTAGACTGTGTAATGTATTCATCTAAAGGACTTTTGCTAGTCTATGGACTCAGTACATTGACTCTATATACACCCATATATGGAATTGCTTTTGTGACCCTAATCTGGTACCGTGGGAACGCTACACAGCTAAATTGATACATTGTTATAATTTGGTGTATGCACCAGTGTATTGCCATACACTAGTGGTCTCCGTGTTATTATGCATTAAGTCACTTGTAATGTTGACTGTCAGTTGAAGTACACACATGTACATGTCTCGCTGCTTATGCCCAAATAAACCAGGCCTAACTCGATATGATTTGCGTGCTCTATTAGTTCATAACAGACTGGCTCCTCGTGTATTATTTATAGTATTCGTAGCATAACTGTAGTTGCTATCATGACCACTACGGTGTTAACTCCCGCACACATACCACTTCCACCTCCATTGCAGGTGACTGGTGATCTAAAAGCTAACTGGAAAAAGTTCAGGCAGCTGTGGGACAGCTATGAAATTGTCACTAACATTGTGGAAAAACCTGACAAAATTCGGGTTGCCACATTCATTACTGCAATAGGCAGTGATGCACTCGAAATCCATAACAACCTCCCGTACAAATCAGAGGAGGACAGAGAGGAACTTGATACTATCTTGAAGCTCTGGGAAGAGCACTGTAAAGGCAAAACGAATGTAATCTATGAGAGATACAAGTTCAACAACTGTGTACAACAAGTTGATGAGCGCTTTGACCACTATTTGGTTCGATTGAGGGAGTTGGCATCTACATGTGAATTTGGAAGCCTTTCAGAAGATTTCCTTAGAGATAGAATTGTGTGTGGAATATTGGATAACACATTACGTAAACGTCTGCTGCAGTGATGCAATAGTAAACTATTTGGTTCGATTGAGGGAGTTGGCATCTACATGTGAATTTGGAAACCTTTCAGAAGATTTCCTTAGAGATAGAATTGTGTGTGGAATATTGGATAACACATTACGTAAACGTCTGCTGCAAGAAGCAAGCCTTACCCTAGATAAATGTGTCATGTTAAATGTAAAGCAGCAGAGGCAACTGTGTCACATATGCAAGCCATGAAATTGACAAAATCTGATGATGCTGTAAAAGTAAAAGCAGTATATCAAAAGCAAAGAACCATGAAGAAAGAGTTCACAAATAATTGTAGATACTGTGGTCGAAAACATGAGTTAGTGAAAACTCAATGCCCTGCTTATGGTAAAACCTGCACAACTTGTGGAAAACCGAACCATTTCTCTCAAAAGTGCAGGCAAGGTGCATCGAGTCAAACGAAGATGCCCAAAAAAGTGCAAAAAAATATAAAACAAAGGGTAGGACAAAAGTCCATGCACTTGATGAAGATTCTGAAGATTTTGATTCAGATTACGATTTTGAAGTCATGACTGTAGATGTGATAGGGAGTATAGAAACCCGAAAAAATGTAAACAAGTACCCAAATAAGATCATGGCAACATTCCTAATCAATGAGCAAAGAGTCAGAATGCAAATTGATAGTGGTGCAACATGTAACGTGTTACCTCAGAAGTACTTACCTGTAGGCACTAAGGTAGCTAAGTCAAAGAAGACCCTGTCATTGTATAACAATCAGGCAACCGTTCCTGTTGTTGGCACTGCAACTATTCCGCTAATGAACCCTAAAAACATGCGGAAATACAACGTGGCTTTCGAGATAATCGAGGGCCAAAGCACACCGCTGATTGGATCTCGCACTGCACAACAGTTGAACTTGATAGAAATACAGCGTCACAATATCGCAGTGATCAACATGCCGTGCAAGCCCCATACTTCAATCGCGAAAGCCCCAATGAACTCAAAACAGCACGTCAAGAGCGCCTATCCGGACGTCTTCGACGGACTTGGACACATGCCAGGAACTGTGCATCTTGAACTCGACAAAACGGCAACCCCTACTGTCATGCCACCAAGGCGAGTGCCAGTCGCACTAAAAGACAAACTAAACACAGAACTCGATCGCTTGGAGGAGCGACAAATTATCGCCAAGGTTGTTGAACCTACTGACTGGGTCTCAAGTTTGGTCACAGTTACCAAACCAAATGGGAAGATGCGAGTCAGCATCGACCCCAAGCCGCTCAACAATGCTCTCAAACGGGGGCATTACCCACTGCCAATTATCGACGACATCTTACCACAGATGTCAGGTGTGAAGGTCTTCACTAAGGCTGACTGTAAGGACGGCTTCCTACAGTGTGAACTTGATACCGGATCATCCTACCTTACCACCTTCCAGACACCATGGGGGCGATATCGCTACCAAAGAATGCCCTTTGGCATCAGTCCAGCCCCTGAAATCTTCCAACAGAAACTGGACAACAATCTAGAGGGTCTGGTTGGTGTTTACAAGATAGCAGATGACATCTTGATTACGGGACGCGGTGACACAATTGAGGAGGCCAACCGTGATCATGATGTGAACCTCCATCAATTCCTACTGAGATGCAGAGAGCGTCACATCAAACTGAACTTTGACAAGCTTGAGTTCAAGAGCTCAAAGGTCACATACATGGGGCACATACTGTCTAGCGACGGACTCAAGGCGGACCCCAGCAAGGTAGCCGCCATAAAGGACATGCCGAAACCCCAAGATGTTGCGGGAGTGCAACGTTTCATTGGCATGGTCAAATATCTTGCGAAATTCCTGCCCCACCTATCAGACATTTGTGAGCCTCTGCGAAAACTTACTCACAAAGACACAGCCTGGAACTGGACCGACGAACATGACAACGCATTCACAACCATCAAATAATGCGTATCCAAATCTCCAGTGCTCAGGTACTTTGACCCGAAACTTCCCACCGAGGACCAAGGAGACGCATCCTGTAATTGCTTAGGATTTGGTCTGCTACAGGATGGACAACCAATCACATACGCGAGCCGCGCACTTACGTCAGCTGAGACACGCTACTTGCAAATCGAGAAGGAGCTGCTGGCTCTCGTGTTCGGAATGGAACGCAACCACCACTATGTCTACGCTCTAAAACTGTTCTGTGGACAGACCACAAACCACTGGTCACTATCAGACTGAAACCACTCAATGCAGCACCGAAACAGTTGCAACGCCTGCTCATTCGCTTGAACCAGTATGACATCGAAATCAAGTACAAACCTGGTCCAGAAATGTACTTGGCCGACACAATGTCTCGCGCATACCTCCCAGAAATGGACAGATCACCGACGGAAGTTGCTGTGGAAAGTGTTAACATGGCAACCTCCCTACCCCTCTCCAGACAACGACTCACTGAAATCCAACAGGCTACAGCCAGTGATTCTGCACTGCAGCTCGTCATACAAGCTATCACAGTAGGGTGGCCAGCGACAATGCACTAATGCCCACCTGAAACACATACATGTGTACTTCAGTGTTCGAGACGAACTGACCACTCAGGATGGCATAGTCTTCAAAGGCTATCGCTGTGTCATCCCTAAGAAACTAAGAGCAGACATACGACAACGCCTACATGCTGCTCACACCGGCATACAGAGTACTCTCAGACGGGCCAGAGAATGTGTTTATTGGCCAGGAATGACCAGTGAACTGAAAGACTTTGTTTCCAAGTGTGAAGCATGCAACACGTATCAGTCCAGCCAACCCAGAGAGCCACTCCTGAGCCATGATATTCCTCAAAGACCCTGGGAAAAAATTGGTTGTGACATATTCACACTGGGAAAGCACGACTACCTATGCACAGTCGACTACTACTCCGACTATTTTGAGATCGACACACTCACCGGCAGCAAGGACGGCACCGCCATCATCAAGAAACTGCAAAGCCACTTCGCAAGCCATGGTATTCCAGACACACTATGTTGTGTAGCGACAGGAATAAGTCTACACTTTTGGTTTAAGCCAAATGCGCATGCGCCCATGTTGTGAAGTTGTTATTAAAACGCTTTTGATCCATGATGTTGATTTAACATGTTTGGCCAGTTTGGCCACAGTTCATAAAACAACGTGTGCTGCGTCCTTTATTTGAATTAATGAGTATTGAGAGTGACCCGATGGACATAACATTTTGGCGACGAGGATGGGATCACTCTCGATAATTTGCGCCCTAAAATACGCCAGTTAATTACGGAGTAAAACCGTTCAGTTACCGCCGTGTCGTTGTGTACACGTGAGGACGCCATGCTGCCGCTGACGCGTGATCGCTAGTTGTGTGCATACTGCATGCATTTTGCGTGTCAGTACCTACACTACAGTACTGTATTGTACAACTTGATTGTGTACTGATGATACGCCGTGTGCAGTGCAATACACACGGACCAGAGCCGCCATAGCTACCCGAGCGTCATACGCTACTGAATGCTGTAACATTCATAACCCATGTGCCGGGAGTGCAGTCATCGTTAGCCATCGTTGGAGTCCTCCGATCCTGGTTCATACCGCTATAAACTTCCAAAGTTAAGCCTGCCGTGGAAGCAGAAGTTATCAGCGGTGAACGGCAAAAGTTGTCAATGCTATGTCAAGTGGACAGTGGATCGTTCGCCCGGATCGTTTCCCATGTGTCCGCCATGCGCGTGAAGCCAAGATGGCGGCGCCCATCGTGCCGTTGAGTGATTAACGTTGGAGTTGGAGTGGAGATCGGGGAGATAGATCATGACAGCCAGTTTGTGCCAAGTTGATGAATCACCCATTTATCCTGTACCAGCCCAGCCAGCCGTGACCAGAGCCCTGCCTGCCCTGCCTGCCCTGCCTGCCCTGCCTGCCCTGCCTGCCCTTGAGAACTTTGCCATAGCATAGGCCCTTTTGCTATGCCTATGCCGAATTGAACCACAATCCAGCCATGCCCATGCAGTGGACCTACACTACAGGTTACAGTCCTTCAGCAGTTCAGTTCTTGCCGGAACATTTCTACTTGCTGGAACATTTCTGCCTTCATATTCGAGTTCAACTATACACTGATATTAAGTGAACTGGACAAATGCAATGTGAGAATGCCATCAGGTATGACAGACTGGACATTCTTGGCTACAGCCAAGCCTACCAATTTGCTTTTGTTCAATGTGTTTATGTGCATACATAGACCTGTTGGGTTTTAAATATGCTTAATGTACTTAGTGTTTTGTAACTGGTACAATTGATCTTGTAAGGAATGTTGCCTTCCTTTGTTGATTGCAATCATTGTATTTCATGTATGGTATTTAACTTTCAGCCTGGTTAAATGTTCAGTGTTGTTCACCATATTTCTGAGCACACAAGTAGACCTATATGATGCAATGTTTTAGTACTGTACATATTTTGACTACTAGTACTAGTGTATACCTGTGTTGAACTTGAATCACTGCAGTTGTACATGTATGTAAAGCTATTGCCAGTACATCCGAGATGGCAACGCCTAGGCAATATTTGGGTAATGTGCCACAGTTTGCAGATGGTTATAATTTTGAAGAGTGGGTAGAACTTCTAGAAGCATGGTTGCAAGCCAATGAGATCACTGATGATGAGAAGCAAAGATCAGTTTTCTTAACCAATTTAGGAAGCAAGAATTACCATACGCTGCGAGCTTTGGTACAGCCTAAAAAGCCTACTGAAAAAACTTACAAAGAGTGTAAAGATGTATTGAAGGCACATTTCTCACCCAAGCCAACTGAGGTTGTTCAGAGATACGGGTTTTATTCTTGTAGTCAGAAGTCAAGTGAGACTATCCCCCAGTTTGTTGCAAACTTAAGACAGCTTAGCGAGGGATGTAATTTTAAGGAGCTAGATAACATGCTACGTGATAGAATAGTAGTAGGCTGCCGTGACACAGCAACGCAGAAAAAGCTCCTCAGTGAGCCCAAGTTAACATTTGAGAAGGCTCTTCATATAGCTAGAGTTATGGAAGTCGCAAATAGGGATGTAGAAAACCTAAAACATATCGGAGTCCATCAGGATAGCCCTCCGGTAACAGCTGTGAATAAGATGAAAGGGAAGCCCCCTACGCAAAAACAGCAGAAGCCAGCAAAACAGCCATCCTGTGAAGCCAGCAGTGGTGCTGTGAGCAAGCAAGCAAGAAAATGTTGGCGCTGTGGTGCTAGCCACGCCCCTACATCCTGCCCTTTCCTGAAGGAGAAGTGCTACAAGTGTTCTCGAGTGGGACACACAAAGAGCCAATGCGCAGAGTACAAGCCTACTACAAGCAGAAAAGCAACAGCCGCTCCCAAAATGCCCATCATCTTGAAGATGAAGAGTCAAGCCAAGTCGTGGAAGACCTTAGCCATTTGAAGGAGGGTTCAGTCCACAAATTGAGCCGACCAAATTCTTTCCTGATTGAGATTTGGGTCAACGGAAAGAAGATTAAGATGGAGATCGACACAGGCAGCCCCTGGACAGTTGTCTCCAAAGATATATTTAGTACCTTTTGCAAGGATACTGCCATACAGCCCACTGACGTCAAGCTGAATTCCTATACTGGTGACTGTGTTACCATACTGGGAGAAGCATCAGTAAATGTGCAGATCTCGCAACATCAGCAGTCAAAGCAGATGCCGTTGCTGGTGGTGGAGAATGGAGCCAGCTTGATGGGAAGAGATTGGATACAAGAATATCCAACTGTAGTCAGTGAATTCGCCAGCCATGACAGAAGCAGCCCAAAGTTAAGCCCACAAGTCAGTATCAACAAAGTTCAGAATGATCTTGAGATGCTGCTCAACCAACATACTGCCGTTTTTGACTGTACCAGTATTGGTATTAAATTGGAAGGTTTCCAGGCCAAAGTGTCTCCACAGGAGGTCATGAACGGGACATACTTCTACAAAGCCGCCCCAGTCCCGTATGCCATGAAGAGCAAAATTGATAAAACCCTGGATGATCTGATGGAGAACGGCATTATTGAGCCTGTGAAGTTTGCAGACTACGCCTGCCCGGTAGTTGCTGTAAACAAGCCAGATGGTGGAGTTAGAATTTGCGGAAACTACAAGCTTACTGCAAATAAAGTGTTGAAGCTGGAGCAGTATCCAATTCCCACTCTTGATGATCTTTTTCAAGCTGTAGAAGGAGGCCAAAAAATCAGCAAACTTGACTTGTCTCATGCCTATCATCAAATAGAGCTAGATCCAGCTGCACGTAAATATACCACCATAAATAAGCAGAGGACTATTCCAGTACACCAGACTACCGTTTGGAATAGCCAGCGCCCCAGCCTTGTTCCAGAGAACGATGGAATCCTTATTAGCAGACATTCCAATGTGCCGTCCATATTTGGATGATATCATTGTTACTGGCAGAAGCGATGATGAGCACCTGAAGAATTTGGAAGCTGTGTTGTCTCGATTGGAAGAGTATGGTGGCCGTTCGTTGCCGTTCCCCCTTTTCAGTAAATATTTCAAAATTCAATACTCTACACAGTTTTCTTTTCAAAATGTTTTAAAACTATTTAAAAATAATTTACAAAAATAAAATTCTTATAAAAGTAATTTCAAAAGTAAGATTCTTGTAAAAAAAAATAAAAATTCTTATAAAAATAATTTCAAAAGTAAGATTCTTGTAAAATGATTTCCAATTCAAAATGCTTATAAAAATAATTTCAAGTTAATTTTTAAAATGAAAGTAGATTTTACCACAAAATGAAAGCGATTACAAAGTAAATCTTCATTTTTTGTGAAGGCCTATGGTTGCCACAGTATATCCCACATTGCCCATAGAGTTCAAATAGTCTGTGGGGCGATGTACCACGCGCTGTATACAGTGTACCAATATTGCGCAGTCTAGTATAGGGTAAGGACTAGTAGCAACTTTAGCTTTACGTGTCATCATGCAGTCATGGCGGCCCCCATGCCCACAAGCACGGAACCGGGACGCAGTGCAGCTGACGGTTTTTACTCTCGAAATGACGCTTGGAAGGAGGATAATGACCTGGAAGAAGAGTTGGGCAAGTATGTAAAGCAACTGCTTAAACGAGAGGAAATTCTCAGTTTCATGAGGAGGGACTTTCCTGTTTACACTTGGAGTTTTCGGTCGTTGGATAGAAGGCTTCGCCACTTCGGTATATACTACAACGACAAAGATATCACCGTTGATGACGTGAGGGAGGTAGTCAGGAGTGAGCTGAACGGCCAAGGATCTCTTCTAGGCTATAGGGCCATGCAAAAGAAACTGAGGCAGGAGCATGGGCTCAAAGTACCACGAGACCTGGTGCATGCAGTGATGTATGATGTTGACCCTGATGGACTTAGTGCACGATCCGTTCAAAAGAAGAAGAAAAAGAAGAAAGGTTGTTTTACAACCAAAGGCCCGAATTTTGTGCATTCTGTTGATGGACATGATAAGCTTATGGGCTATCAAAACAGTACGTATCCACTTGCTGTGTATGGGTGCATGGATACAGCTAGCAGAAAGCTCCTATGGCTTCGTGTGTGGGTTTCCAACTCGGACCCTTTGATAGTGGGACGATGGTATCTTGAATACCTTTATGAGACGCGCATGATGTCAGCGTACCTTCGTATGGACAGGGGTACAGAGACTGGCATCATGGCCACAATGCATTCTTTCCTTCGGCGCAACCACCAAGACCTTCAGGATCCTTGTGATTCAGTCCTTTATGGTCCCTCAACATCAAACCAGGTAAGTGTGCAGAATTAATGACATTCTGCTGGGGAAATTTTATTATTCTTTCAGATTATTAGCTCTTCCCGTGCCACCCCCCCCCCCCCCCCAGCCTTTCAGCTGTAACTTAAACCTTCTTTCCTTCAGTTATGGCACAATTTTGCACAAGCAAGCAGTCCATATTGTGAGGCCGGCATTACAGCATTAACTGTAGTTTTATACATGTTATAAAAGCTAGTGAAGTTTGAGGTCCGAAAAGGAAGAAAAAGAAGCCTCCCATGGCCCCCCCCCCCCTCAACAAAAAGTATTGCAAGGAAGCTGTTGACAATAATAGCAGATTTGTCATTACATTATAAATACAAATCAAAGGAATTGGTTTTGTTTGCCAGGTTGCCATTGACCTTGTACTTGTATTTTTCCAGATTGAAAGATGGTGGAGAGAGCTGCACGAAAGACTTGAGAAGTACTTCAAGGCCCAGCTTGTGTGGCTTAAGGAGCAAGGGCATTATAACCCAAATGATGCAACTGACAGGTACATAATTATACATATTGATTTCAGCAGTTGAAACTGTCGTATGACATTAACTCTTGTTAGTTGAGATGCAGTGGGGGACAAGATCAACATTTTACAAGGGGAGGATAAGTAATAAACTACATGTATCCTCCAGTTACCGGTTTCCGAGGGTATAAGGCTTCTTCCTTGATTTAGAAAAAAATGCCAAATGCAAGATGTCATCTAATGTCCTAATTACCTTCCATAGGTACAAGGAAGTATGCCAACAACATTAAATTCTTCCCGATGTTAACTACTTTTGTGCAACGGTGTGATTTCTGATGTCAACTCACAACGCGTCTACGCGGAAGACTGTGTCCTGTTTCCGAGGATTGCGTTGGTAGTACGGTGCTCCCGTAAAGCCATGTGTGAAAAATAAATATTTGCTGTCACTTCGTGTGTCTTTAGTAACTTCACCTTATCCTGAATGTAAAATTTGGTCATATCAAATTATCAGTCCTTTTAAAGTTAAAAGTTATCATTGTTTTCAAATTTAAAAAAAATTAAAATAAAAACACACCCGTGGTCGTTTCAATGTTGTAAACACCCATTTTATTCATTCCACATTCATTCAGGTTTTTTATATTCTGACCTCTCTATTTTTATTTTTATTTATTTCTGTGATAAATTGTTGGATGCTTTATATTAAAAGAATTCTTTTGTAATTTTTGCATCGGCATAAATTATAAAAAAAAAACTAAAACTATGAAACTTAGTATTTGTTTGACTGTTTCTAGAAGTTGTGTTGAGACCAGGGTTGATAAAAATCATGATTTTTATAAAAAAATCAAAAAAATCGGATTTATTTGATTTAAATCAGATTTTTTTGATTTAAATCGATTTTTTTGATTTAAATTAAAATCTTAATTGTTTTTACGTAATAACATTTTACTATCATAACATTTTGCTTAAACAAACCCATAAATTATGCCAAATTGCATCTTCTTGTCGCTTGGGCATTGTGGTCATTAAAATGTAGCAAAAAATCCAAAGCAACAAAAAACAGAAAATGTTACTGACTGTCACTACAGGCATACTCTATGTACACAAACAAAAGTTAATTCTTTGCAGTTGCATACATATGTACGTATTATTTTACTGTGTAATTCTATTCATTGTATAGATACTTGTAAATTACAAGTAATGCTGTACACATACATTGTACTTTGCTTCAGGATACTGCCTCATTTTTCATACATGTGTGTATACATGTACGTGCATGCGTATTTTGTACAGTAAAATTTCATTGTAAAAACACTACATAAACTACTTTAAGACACCCTGTTATAGTGGAAAAACTAAGCCAAAAGTTAATGCAAGTGTTCTTTCAGTAAGATATTCTGATTTTCGTAGAAAAAAATAATGAAATAATGAAAAAAAATCATGATTGATTTTTATGAGCGATTTTTTTGTTTTTTTTCCACTGATTTAAATCATGATTTAAATCAATGATTTAAATCGAGTGATTTTAATCAAACAACCCTGGTTGAGATGCAGCATAGGACAGGTTAATTGGACCAGGCCTAGATTGAGACTGGGATGTTGAGGGAGACTTTTTGGGTTTTGCTTCGGGTGTTTTCTCTTTTTATGTAAAGGTTTTCTTGCCATTCTCATATTGTGGGATTTGTTCTGGGTGACCTCTATCTTCTGCGATTGCCTTTCTCAACATTACAAACTTCTGTTGCCTGAGGGGAGTCACTCTCTGTGTACCTCCTGCCTGTTAGTGGAAACGCACCTGTTAATTGACTAGTTACATGTGTGCCTCATAAAAAAAAATTCACAAAACTAGACCCAAAACCTCTTCTAACAATTTGTAAGTATCATTAGAAAAATTCTGCATGCAAATTTTATTATTTTAAAGTAAGAAACTAAACCCTTGCAATATTTTTTCATAACCCTCAATATTAGAGGAAATAAAGATTTTATAAGTAGTGGGAAAAATTATATAAGGAATGTGTCCTTTACAGACTTCCGTAGTAGTTTACTCGGCATGCACGGTTGCTAATAAAGTCACGTGACATCAATATGAACGAATGGCAATTTGAAACATTGTAACCCAAAACTATGAATGAAAGTACATTGTTTATTTTTGACTCTCGCAAGTATGGACACTTTTGTATCTAGTTAAATAAGGTCTAAAGTACCTCAAAATTTGATATTTTACGAATAAAACTTACTAGTAAAGCCTTAACTTTCCATATTTTGGGGTCAGCATAGAGAGGAGACATCTATCATCACTCACAAACTTTTTAGACGTCATCCGAAGTTGTTTACATCGCGCCGCGTAACGCAGAAGGTAAGCCCGCGGAAACTTGGCACATTGATAACGGGACCCCCCACGATACATATGTAAGTGAGTTGAATTTTGTATTGGACTGCAGAGTTAACCTGCTAAAATTGAATTGCAGAACATGAGATCAGGTTTTGCCTTCATTATACAGTTGCATGTACACATACAAAATCAAAATATCCTCACCAAAAATTGTTTTTTATACTCCTCATGCATTATGTTTCACCCAAATTATGGAATTGGTTCCAACTGTAGTTGGGACCAATGCTATAGTTGGGATGTAACATTATACATACAAACGTTCGTGTGGTGGCACAGTCAATAAATGGTTATTGATACACTGTTTTTGCAAGTTGCACTTTTTTGTTCACTTTAAAAATTTGAAACTCACGCAACTGCTTTGGTGAATCTTTCAATCTTTGTCTGGAGGCTTATGTAGATTATTTACAGTTCAATTTCAACTTTTCAAGCAAGCTTGTAATTAATTAAGTGTGACTCTTTGTGCATCATGTTTCTTATTTAGAATGCTCCTTGCCTATGTGATGGTACCTGTCCTGCAAAGAGAATTGGACACTTTCAAGGAGACTGTATGGAACACCCACAGAATCAGACCTCAGAAGGACACAGTCTTGCCCAATGGGATCCCCAATCACATCTATAATTTTCCAGAGGAATATGGCCTTCAGCAATGCGGTAATTACTGTGGTTTTGACATGCTTATAAAATTGCAGGCCTACATGTACACAAGTAATTTATTTTTTGAGTGGACTTGTGATATATAGACTGTAGCAGAAATGAGATGTGGTTGGCTGACAGAAATAAGTTTTGGAAAACATTAAAACAAATCAACATGGTCACTGCATAAAAATATCAGAGAATATGTACCTTGAAGATGTAATTTTGTACTTGTCACATGTACAAATAATCCCAGCCCTTGCATGTTCTTAGTTTGAAAACCTTTGGATATTTATCAGCCAAAATACCTGAGCGACCATTTTACAGACCTTTAGGCCAAAAGGCAGATTTCTTATGGACAGTAATTGAAATTAGAGTATGCAAATTGTTGGCATCCTGTTTTATGGTACGCATTAAAATCAAAGATGTGATAAAGGATAGGTAACTGTGTATTGTACTATACAAGTCACTGCTGCTACACCCGCATCCATCTCAAACATTTCTTAGCCGTTACAATATTGAGAGATATTGTATGTGTGTCTGCAGGTTTTTCTCTCACTGAAGAGCAACTACAGGAGGCAGCTGAGGTGTCCGATGTCCTTAAATGTCCTGAAGATTTTCTGGAGCCTCTGTTTAGGCAGGAGTGTGAGAGATTGGTACCTAATGTTGAAAACATCGACGCCAAGGATTGCAAACAAGCTTACCTTTATTTAAGACACCATTTCAGTTTTCATTAAAACAACCAAGACGTTCCAGATGTATATTTTGGCTACTTTCTGAGAGATGTAATAACATGATTTGACAAGCCTCTCAGTCAAAGTGACCTTTCCTTTCTGTTTTTGGCATATTTAGTTCCATCATAGCTACATGTATTAAAAGTACATGGACTCCTGTTTCAGCATAGAGTATGACATGAAGAATTTTGCAGGGAGTACCCAAACGTTAACCATGCCATCGACAGTAAAATGTACTTCTAATCATACCTCTAAGTAACAGCCTTCAAATGTTTGTATTAAAAAATAAGTTTTAGTTGTTTCAAAAGGTGCTTCTCAAAAAGGTTTATTAAATACAAAGAATTGAAGGTCTCAATTTCAGAAAACGTACATGTATATCTGGAATTTTTGAAATTTGTTTCATCAGAAAAATTGTTGGCATATCATTCAAGATCAAAACCAGTGAAAATCACATTGTTATTATCATACTGTTTCAGTGTGTTAAGTATGGTGTTCAAATTCAGAACCATAGGCCCATATTTAGATTAAAAAAATAAAATCTCAATAGTTGGTAAAACAGTTATATGTTAAACGTGTACATGTGTAAGGCCCACCCCGTGAAGGGTTGGCTTTCTACATGTACTTTTTGGTATGGAACACCGGACGCACAGTTAATATGTGTCAGTCACAGTTGTACAATTTTTTTATTCTGCCGTGCTGCTCATCCAAGAATATTTAAAGTCTAATTGATCTACTATAACTCTGAATAAGTAAGATAAACGATACCAAAATAAACTTAATTCTGCCATGTCAATAATCATGAAAAACTCAGTCAACTTCGGTAACCTTTTGTAAGGAATATCACAAATGGGAGACTACACGTATCCCTCAATACAGCTATACATGTACGTAAATTTTTTCTCCAATTTGTATCTACACCCTGGATATTTAAATCCCTTACAAGTTGCTCATTAAATATTTGCCAAAAAATTGTTGTTCTTGTTTCCATAGGTTTTTGCTCAATGGTTTTTATATCTAAATCCCAAAGACTTACAACAAGTGTCTGCCACTTTATTGGGAAAGAGTACCCCCCCCCCCCCCCCCAGCCCAAATTCCCTAAGGCCGGGCCTTAGGGACTGGTGAGCTGATGCTGGTCAGCTATAAACTTGCTCTAGTCATGGAGGAATGCTCTAGTCAGTAGTCAACCAGTGTCAGTTACTAAACCCAAAACAGACCATGCATGTTTTATAACACTCTGTGTAAATCAGGGCAGTGAATGTCAATTACCTCAACTGGCTTTTACAAAAGTCTTTGTCCCAAGAGAATTCTTACAGTTATGCCATGCATTGGAGCATAGGTGCCCAATGTTTTAACACTTGAACTATACTGAGGTTATGGTAAATACAATTCAATACTAATGTCAACAATTATAACAACAAACATTTAGTCATCAAGTTCTCTGGGTGTAACTTGTCATCAAGTTCTCTGGGTGTAAATTGTAACAATAAATCAGGAAATGAGAACTCTGTCATCGTCTGTGGTTTGGACAACACTACTCTCTTCTTTTGGGAGACTACATGTAGCTACACTCAATCTCTAGCCCTTAAATGTTTATGGGCTGTTTACATCAATCGAACTCAAATCATGAAATTGAATACGACTTTAGGAAATTGTCTTTTCCCACAAACCACTGCTTGGCATGTTCTTCTTTAGAACACGAGTTATTCTATTAAGTAGTAATTCAGTAGAATAATTTCAATAATTATGTACTCAATCATTCATTACGCTTCTGGGCCATTTCCTTGACTTCTATAATGTGGGGAAAATGATAAGAAAACTATGTGGTAGTCTCACTGGACTCGGTGACTTAAGATCAACTTGTACTATGGATGATTCAGGTGACCTAATTTTTGTTTTCCAAAATTATCAATTAGAATGTTAAAATCATTCACTGTACATGTATGTACTTTTTCCAGCATCAGTTGAGTTAAGCATAAAACTAATGTTTAACAACAGGCAAAAGTGATTACAATCATTCATTTAAAAGCTTGATTGGAATTAAAGTCAAAGACCATACAGACTGGCATTCTCCGTCTATTTACATTTGTGAATGTGTCTCCTTTTGTAACAACTCCACTCTGTATATTCTTCATGATTCACCTTGGCGGCCTAGTTTGATGCAGTACTTAACTTAAAGCAGTCAAGATGTGTTTGTGGTCCAACCCTGCAACTTGCATGCAAAAGCCACATGGATTGATTCAGATAGTGTTGAAACTTTTCAGTCCCAGAATTTTGCAATATTCATTGCACTCTGTGTGACCTTCCAAAAAGTTGTCAATTGCCAGCACTGACAGGTTTCCGGAGGTGAAGAGGATTTCTCCATCTCTTACTTGTTCCTGGGAGGCAACTTCTGGGTCAAACAGCTTGTGACCACATCCCTGCAAATCAACTATTACCAGCTGGCCATGGGAACGCTCTAGACTGAAGTGTGCTAGACTGGCACACTTTCTTGCAACTTCAGAATCCTCCTGATTCCATTCTCCGTTGTTGTTCATGTGCTTGGCAAAGTCTCCTTCCACAAATTCTTCCACCGTGACCCACTGCGCTCTATCCTGTTCGCTTGGCATGCGCCCCATGAAGATGTCATTGTATGAGAGAGTCTGCCCATACTTCATAAGGTTGCCATCCTTATCAAGTTCCTGCTCCAGTTTCTCACACATGTTCTTGGCCAGCATGTGCATCTGCACAACTTTCTTGGTATGCTGCTTCACTGTTTGATTGAGCGCCATGATGTCATCGATTGTCCTTGTCTGGTATTTCTTGACCACCCATGTCTTTGGTGAAAAGTCGGCATCCCTGGTTTTGGCCTTAAATGCAAGGCGAAAGCCCCCTTTGGCAAAAGGCTTCCTCTCTAAAGAAAATTCCACTGCTCTGGGCCTGCTACACCATCTCAGTTCATTAATGTCGAAAGAAAACAATTCGATGCTTTCAAGTTTCTCATCAATTACTTGGCCCAAACGCATCATTTCAACAACAGAAAGACTCTTTGGGCATGAAGCCCTTCGCCCTTCTTGTGTCTTTGTTGGGCTCGGCAATGAAATGGGGCGCTTACGTTTACCTGGCTTTGTCGTTATATTAACGTTAGGCCCATCATCCTGATCATAGACTACCGCCTCTGGTCTCGCCTCATTCCCGCTCAACACTTTCTCCACTAGGTCTGGGAGCTGTTCCAGGGAAGAGCAAGAGGGACCTTGCTCTCCGGCCAGGATATCGCACTCAAACCCTCAATTAACTTGAAATAATTTTTATAGGCATTTTGAATTGGAAATTATTTTACAAGAATCTTACTTTTGAAATTATTTTTATAAGAATGTTTTATTTTTTTTACAAGAATCTTACTTTTGAAATTATTTTTATAAGAATTTTTTTTTGGTAAATTATTTTTAATAGTTTTTAAAACATTTTGAAAAGACAACTGTGTAGAGTATTGAATTTTGAAATATTTACTGAAAAGGGGGAACGGCAACGAACGGCCACCATAGAAGAGAATGGACTGCGTGTCAAGCGGGAAAAGTGTGCATTCCTGCAGCCTTCCATCGACTACCTGGGACATCAAAACAAAGAAGGAATTAGCCCATTGCCGCAGAAGCTTGATGCTATCAAGAATGCACAGAGACCTACAAATCAAACTCAGCTGCAGAAGCTTGATGCTATCAAGAATGCACAGAGACCTACAAATCAAACTCAGCTGCAAGCATACCTAGGACTGCTAGGATACTACCGCAAGTTTATCCCAAACTTGTCAGCAGAGATTGCGCCACTCACCGAACTGTTGAAAGCAGAATATGCCTCAGCAGGCGGGAAGAGCAAAAAGAAAAGCAGTCCAGGAACACCAGACCCAAAGTTCAAATGGGGACCAGACCAGCAGAAGGCATTTGAGCAGTCGAAGAAACTCCTTCAGAGTGATAGTGTATTGACTCACTATGACCCGTCCAAGCCACTAATACTGCAGACAGATGCCAGCCCTTATGGATTAGGAGCAGTCATCAGTCACCTAGAGCCAGATGGAGAAGAGCGCCCGATTGCCTTTGCCTCAAGAACTCTCACTGTTAGTGAGAAGAACTATGCCCAATATGAAAAGGAAAGCCTGTCGATCATATTTGGTTTGAAGAAGTTCCACAAACAGCTATATGGGAGACAGTTCACCATAATGACAGACCACAAGCCACTGCTTGGTCTATTTGGTGACAAGCCTGCCAGTCCAATGGCTTCAGCCAGAGTTGCCCGTTGGCATATGATACTGTCAGCATATAGCTACCTGATCGTGCACAGGGAAGGGAGAAAACATCAGAATGCCGATGGTATGTCACGTCTTCCCGCAGAAGAGACATCAATGGAGTGGTCGCATCCTTGTCTCGCAGAAATTGATGAGCAGCCAGCAGCTCATATCAACTTCCTTGTTGATATTGACACAAGACCAGTAGAAGCCGAAGAGGTGAAAAGAAGCACCAAAAAAGACCCTCTCTTGACAAAAGTGAAGCACTTCATCCTAAACGGATGGCCAGGGATGAAGGGTCTGCCCCCAGAGTTCAGCCCTTTCAAACAGAAGAAAGAGGAGCTGACTGTGGAAGATGACATCGTACTATGGGGTCACCGTGTAGTCATCCCAGATGATGAGGAGAAGAATCATCGAAGAGTTGCATAGCACTCACCCAGGAATAGTGAAGATGAAAGCTCTCGCTAGATCATATGTATGGTGGCCTGGAATTGACAAAATCCTTGAGAATCGAGTAAAAACATGCCCAACATGCCAAGAATTCCAACACAGCCCACCTGCAGCACCCATCCACCCATGGGAATTTTCAGACAAACCGTGGTGTAGGTTTCATGTTGATTATGCTAGCATTGAAAATCAGAATGTATTGATAGTAGTAGATGCATATAGCAAATGGATTGAGGCTATTAGAGTAACCAATACAACAGCAGTAGCCACAGTAGCTGCCATGAGACGTCTTTTTGCAACTCATGGTATACCAGAAACTGTTGTATCTGATAATGGTACCCAGTTCATTTCTGAAGAGTTTGAGCAGTTTTTGAGTAACAATAATGTAGAGTATATATCCAAACCGCACCCAAACACCCAGCTAGCAATGGACTAGCCGAAAGAGCAGTTCAAACAGTCAAAAGGGGAGTTAAGAAAACTAGTGGTAGTTCACTGGAAATTAGAATCCAGAAGTTTCTGATGACCTATAGGATAACTCCTCAGAGTACAACGGGGAAATCCCCAAGTGAGTTGTTGTTGAAGAGAAAGATACGCAGTAGACTTGACAATTTGAGGCCAAATTTGAGTAAAAGTGTCAGAAGAAAACAAGCCGCTATGAAACAGAACAAAGACATGAAAACCAAAGAACGAGAATTCAGAGTACAAGATAAAGTGCTTGTTAAGAATTTCTCATCGGGGCCTGCCTGGCTTCGGGATAAGGTGACAGAGTTGCTATGTCAATCTATGTATGTCATAGAACTAGTTGATGGTAGATTAGTAAGACGCCATGTTGATCATATGAGAAAATGTACTGCAGTAGAACAAACAGAATTGGATCTTATTCCACTTGAGCAGTACCATGAAACTGTTTTGCCACCTGAGACCCAATTGCCAGATAAAGTCAGTGTAGAAACAAATCAGGATAAAGCCTTGAATACTGATGTGACACCAAATGTAATGGATAAGTACAGTCCAGTAAGATATACTCCTGAACAGATTGGAGTGCCAAGATCTAATACAAGTGAAGTTAGAGCCTCAGAAAGAGCCAGAAAGTTGCCTACTAAGTTTGACGATTTTGTTATGTATAAGTGAAGTTAAATGGACATATGCATGCTATGTTTATATGTTTGTGCTAAGATTTCCTTATTCTGGAACATGTAACCTAAATGTTCTTGAAATTCACATTTGATGTTGGAAATCAATCAAAATTTTGAAACATTGTTTACTTTTTGCCTATTGTGGTAAAATGATTGTAATGCATATGGTTTGCTTGATTGTTGCATTTTTATGCATGCTAAGCTTGTTATGGTGCCCACAGATTGAAGTTGTAATGCAGATAGGATATTCATTGTACTGATCCTTATAGTCACTGGATGAGCAATGTTATACACATCTTATAACAATAAGACTGCCTAACTTTCAGACCAGTAAGTGTTAGTTTTAAGTGAAAACTCACAGACACTTCATTTCATTGAAGCTCTTTGTTTATTAGAAACACACATTTATTAATTCTTGCCTCTGCTTAACTTTATATCGTAAATATCACATGTTATGAAACTGTAGTGATATGCTTCCAAGTACTTAAGCAGTAGTGATAAGCTCCCTTGTACTTTGATCTAAGAGGGGAGGAGTGTTGTGTAGCGACTGGAATAAGTCTACACTTTTGGTTTATGCCAAATGCGCATGCGCCCATGTTGTGAAGTTGTTAAACGCTTTTGATCCATGATGTTGATTTAACATGTTTGGCCAGTTTGGCCACAGTTCATAAAACAACGTGTGCTGCGTCCTTTATTTGAATTAATGAGTATTGAGAGTGACCCGATGGACATAACACTCTACAAAGCGACAACGGACCGCCCTTCAACTCCCAACAGTTCAAGAACTTTGCCACACAATACGGATTTGACCACACCACCAGTTCTGTTGCCTGGTTTGGCTTTCCTGGCAGGCTGGACATCCCTTGACTAGGTTGGCTACATCCTCGTTGATTTTCGGCCAGTATACCGAGTTTCGAGCTAACCGTCGTGTCTTCTCTATGCCAAGGTGTCCAAGGTGAAGTTGTTGGAGGATGTTGTCACGCATGTTCTCTGGCACGAGTACTTGTCTACCCTTGAAGATGACTCCATTGGATATCCCAAGTTCATCTCGGTATGACCAATATGGCCGCAGTTGGGTAGGTAGCTCCTTGATCGAGTCTGGCCATCCTTCATAGATGATTTGCTGCAATGCTTTCATCTCTGGGTCACGTGCAGTTTCACGTTGTAGCGCCTCGCGCTTACCACAGCCAAAATGGACCAGGTCGATGTCCTCGGTGACTGGGTGGTCACTGAGATCGATGTCATCTACATGGAGATCAAGGGGTATACTGTCTAGCTTTGCGGGGTTGGGCAAGTGACTGAGAGCATCGGCAAGTACCATAGATGATCCTTGTTTGTAGACGATGGTGAAGTTGTAACCCTGAATCTTGATGAGTAGTCTTTGTAGACGCGGTGGAGCGGAGATGAGGGGTTTTTTACAAATCGTCACTAGTGGCTTGTGGTCCGTGTGGATAGTGAAGTCTGCACCGAACAGGTACGAGTGAAAACGGGTGATACCAAACACTACTGCTAGGGTTTCTCGTTCGATGTTGGAATAGCAAGACTGGGCATGTGAGAGACTCTTTGAAGCGAAAGCTATCGGGCGGTCCTCTTGGAGGAGACATGCTCCAAGCCCCTTCTGAGATGCATCAACTTCCAAAGTGGTCGGTTTCTCAGGATTGTAGTACTGCAAGCAAGATTCGCTAGTGATTGCGCTCTTGATGGAGACAAATGCTGCTTGGTGATCTTCTTGCCACAGGAACTGGACGTCTTTACGAAGGAGATCCCTCAGAGGTGCTACCTTGGTTGCGAAGTGTGGTATGTATGCGGATACATAATTCATCAATCCCAAGAACTTCTGGAGGTCCTCTTTATCCTGCGGGGATGGAATGGCATGGATGTCCTCAACTCGTTTTGGATCCGGGTAGATGCCCAAGGCAGAGTATACTGAACCGAAAAAGTCGATCTTGTTTTCCTTGATCTTGCACTTCGAGCTGTTGAAGACTAAGCCCTCACGCTCAGTGGTCTGCATGAGGCGGAGTAGGTTAGCATCATGCTCAGCTTCTGTGTGCCCAAACACAGCAATGTCGTCGACAATGCCGACACAGCCAGGTACTTGGTTGACGATATGATCCATAGCCTGTTGGAAGATGTCCTGGCTCACTGCTAGCCCGAAGGGAAGCCGTCTAAAGCAGTAACGCCCGAATGGCGTTCGGAACGTCGTGAGCTCCTGCGATTCTTCGTCAAGGTGTACTGACCAATAGCCTGCCTTCTCGTCTAATTTGGAGAAGTATCGTGCCTTGGTGAATGCTGGATTCAGCTCCTCCAACGTTGGGATCTTGTGTGGGCAGCGTTTCAAGCTATCGTTGAGACGCTTGGGGTCAAGGCAGATTCTCAAAGAGCCGTCTTTCTTCACACTGGTTGTGATTGAACTGCACCAGTCAGTATGGTGCTCGACATATCGGATCACGCCGTCACGCTCCATGTTATCGAGCTCAGCTTTTATCTTTGGTTTAAGATGGATGCTGCATTTTCGTGGTGCGTCGATGCTCGGGGTGGTGTCCTCCTTCAGGAATAAGTGGGCCTTAGCCTTGAAGTTCCCGAGTGCGTCGAACTGCTTTGGGAACCTGCTTTTGAGGTCGTCCACGGTCTTGATGTGCGTGAGTGGCTCTGGGGTTGGCTGTGTCACTGTGTCGGGTGTGGATGGTGAAAATCCAGGTGGACGGACAGCATGGATCGTCACAATGCGCAGAGTCTTGCACATCGGTAGGCCAGCTAT
This sequence comes from Astropecten irregularis, assembly GCA_963971285.1. Taxonomy (NCBI): domain Eukaryota; kingdom Metazoa; phylum Echinodermata; class Asteroidea; order Paxillosida; family Astropectinidae; genus Astropecten; species Astropecten irregularis. The sequence goes on from OZ020263.1 coordinate 7,874,113, forward strand.
GGCCGGACCTTGTACATCTACTATGTAGAAAGCTTGCTTGGACCATGCTGAGTCCTGATAACGGCACATAATGTGTATGTACCCGTGACATTTGATGTCGGATCCGTTGTATGCAGTCAGCCTCGCCTTTGTCGGTTGTGCGTGTGACGCCCACTTGTCGCCATACATCTGCTTGACTGTACGAAGTGGTAGGGTGTTGGCACCTGCGCCTGTGTCAACCTTGAGTCGGAGGCACTTGGGGCCCAACAATGCTGGGCACATCACATTTAGGGTAGTGAATGCCTCGTTGCGTGCTGGCACTTGCATGGCGTCCACATCGGAGAGCATGACAGAGTAGAACATGCCATCTGATGGCTGGTTGGCCGACTTGTCGTCCCCAGTTCCACGGTCATTGGCTGTAGTGTCCTCGGTTGTGAGGTCCACCTCGGTACGACTCCTTGCGTTGCTGCTAGGTTTGTGCGACTGTGACCGGGTGCGTCGGCTTGGCTTGCGCGACTGGCTGCGCGTTCTGCGGGGAGATTTGCCACGGCTTTGCGTATGCTTAGACTTCCTACAGTATTTCGCCCAATGGCCCTTGCTACCGCAAGCTTTGCAAGTGTCGTTGTAGGCTGGGCATCTGCGTGGCTGATGGGCTAGACCGCAATTTGGGCAGGTTCGCCTTGCTTTCTGCACAGCGCTTATCGCATTGTCTGAGTTGGCATTTTTTGCTCGCAGCCATGGCTTCGTATTTGCGACCTTCTAGCAAGAGCTCGTCAAGGGTGAAACCTTTCGGTTTATCAAGCAGATCCTTTTGTAAGGATTCGAATGGTATGGAGGCTACTACCAGCTCTAGCACACGCTCCCTAAGCTCGGCTGGCTGGAAATCGCAGTGCTTCGCTTTTTCGCGACATCTCGTGACAAACTCGTCCAAAGACTCATGCTGTTTTTGCCTAATACGCATCAATTCTAGCCTGTGGATACGAAAATTAACATTAATTTGCAATTGCAGTTGGGTCTGACTGTTCTTCATCGCTCAGACTGGAGGAGTTGATCCTTTTCAGGCCCTCGTTGCCGACAGCGATCTTGATTTTGACAGCGATCTTGGTTAGATCAGTCACATCATTGTCCACGAGACAAAGCAACATGCGTTGCTTGAACAACTTAAACTCCTCCGGCAGATCTGGAACATCCCAGTGCATTTCGGGGTATTTCGCCATGGCAACTTGTTGGCAAGTCTATGCTGCACAGTTCCGGCTGGTTGGCGGAGTGATATGGGCGAGATGCACAGCGTCCAGGATCGGCGGAGCGATACGGTCAAAGGTCAACCAAGCATGCGGTGCTGTCGGTATCTAGCACTGCGTGATAAGTATGGTACACTACTTACGCTATGGATTATATGTGTGTATCCCTACGCTACAAAAAAGTAGTACCACAAAAATCGTAAATAGATGAAAAATATGAAATTTTCAAAATTCACAACATAGGGAATTTCACATATATTACAGTGGGCTTGTTAATGCTACAACTCAAATAATAGGCCTACTACAAATTACAGTCTGCTTGGCAAGAGTTATCGCTCAGTTCTCACCGCTTGACCGTGCGATGCTTGTTAAATGTTCGCCGTACAGCTCCGTTGTCCAGGGTCGGGTCGGGCTCCTGCGCTCGGTAGGCAGTTGCGTTGTAGGGCGGGTAGTCCCCGGGGCTGCAGCTGGATACGGACGGTGTATGGATCCCGTTCATCGGGCTCGTTCACGGTGTGCTGGGGGCTGTGTCACTTTCCGTTGGCTCGGTAGGGCAACATCACTGGACACAGGGTCGGCGTACTCCAATCTGCGAGGTAGGCACTCGCTGTCTGGTCGCCCTTGGATCGTCCCGGCAGCAAATCATGCCGCTTGCACAGTAACTGCAGTGCAAGACGGGTTGTCGGTACGCGGTGTTGGTTGTCGGTACGCGTCGCTGAAACACCGCGTACCGGTTAACCGCTCGTGTAGCTGTAGCCCAGGCTAGGCGTATGTGTACGTGTGAATGTCATGTTGCATGGCGGCTGAAGTTTGAGTAAGCTGACTCACGTCGGACTCAATTGTACCGTCGGGCGGTGATCAATCTGACGGCAAATACATCAGTCGGTCGTCATGCAATGTCCGATCTTTACCGCTGCCACCATGTAGTAGTATGGATGCAGAATAAAGGTAGTCGATGGCTTATCGGTAGAGTCCTCTGTGTGCTTGCAAGAGCACGTTTGTTCAGCCATGATGGAAGAGAGCGAGAGAGACTATGCACTCACACAGATACATATGCATGCGCACATAAAGTAGTATCACAACAGTAGCCAGCGTTGAAATCCGCGCAAACTGCTCCAGGACAGTGCACAATCCCTGATCAAGATCAAGTGAAAAGCCGCATTCAGGAGATCAGCCAGAACTGGCATATCCTCCTCACAGCCAGTGGCGAGATATTCTATCAGGAGAAGGAGAAAAGATGACACCCGCATCCCAAAGCAGGAGGCCAAGTCCACCTTCATCATGATGCTCTCGAGCTTGCCCCGGGAGCGGTAACTAAAAATTGCTTTCGCTGCTGTTGCACCACCGTCTGCTTTAAGCTTATTTATCCTTAGCTGAGTCCGGCAAGGCCGGTGAGACGAAAAACTTCAAAGTCCGCCTGGGGAAAGCGATAAAAGTCCAGCTCTCGACGACCACTCGAGCTCAGGAAGAGCTGGCCGCTACGGTATTTATCCGATCCACACACACCTGGTCCAGAGGAAGCTCCGGGGAGGCTGGTGGGGGCCTAATGTTGGATGCGCCAGTCCGACGCTTAAATGACTTGCACTCAGGGGCCGTAGGTTCCACTGGCTGGGGGAGTTGAAGAACCTTAATCATGTCCTAGCTGTTGGACGAGGCGCTGCTCTGTCTCCACGATGGATAAGCGCTGAAGCTGGGTCACCTCGGCCTCGTCCTCGGCACAGTCGGCCGACTGTGTGGCACAGGGATCGTCCAGATGGGTGTCCAGGGCCCCCTGGAAAAACTGAGACCTGAGCCATAGAGTTACATGTAGGTCTCGACGAACGTTTCAACCTCTTTCTACCAGCTTTGTTGTAAAGGCGTAGGCGTGCATACCCATTCATTTGGAGCCAAGTGTGTCCTTATCCGCACCTGTGAGTAAGTATGGCGAAGATGTCAAGGAAAGCACCCATGGAGAAGTCCCTTGGGCAATGGCACAGGGACAGAGAGTGGATTCCCTCCTGGCAGCAGGTGTAGGCCTACTATTTCACAGAGAAGATGTCTGTCCCAACTAGAACCAATATTAAAATTTTAAAATAAAAATGTCTGTTGTCCACACAATGTGGTCAACGGTAGAGATCGTAATAGAACCAGTTGGGGAGTATAGGGACCCTGGAACGGAATGACTTCAGTAACAGCTCTTTGTTCTGCTGACCAAGTGCTGACGATAGGCTGGTCCTCGAGGCATCTGACCAATGCTACAGATGATGCTGCGGGTGAGCTGTACATAGAGTTTGGATTCTCTTGGGGATGAGTCGCTTTGCGGCAAAGGCTTGTGGCTTAAAAGCAACCCTGCAGAGGAGCCTGCAAGTGGCCAAGTAGAGGACCTCTCCAAGGCGAGAACGTTATCAGGAAGGAGCCAGTGGGGACTTCCCTGTGTTGATGACAAAGCCCTCCATAGGCATCAGCAGGACTGATCGTGGGGGCCTAGACGGAGTCCAGTAGTGTTGGGCCTGAAAAGAGGCAGTCGTCCAGGTACTTGGTGTATGAAAACCTCGGTCACCTTGGTGATCGTTGAAAGGGCCCAAGTGGGCCGTGAGAGCAGGCAGCGGAGCTGGTACGACATCCCTTGGCAAATGGATGTTGGTGATGCGTGTGGGTAAGAACATGCGAACTGCGATACCAGTAAGCGTCCCTCAGGTCAAACAAAGTTGTCAATCTGCCTATGGTCAGAAATTGGAGGATAGCTGACAAGGCCTCCATTTGGAAGTGCTTTGGTAGGTGACTGGTCGCCCTTTTTAGGACTTCGTAGTCACAAGGGAGAATATTGAGGAGAGGGAAACTCCCCCTCTAGAGCTGCAGAACCCTGGTGCCATATAGGTGACCTCCTACTGGCTAGTGGGAATTCCTTTAATAGCGCTCCGCATTAATGACGTCACAAAATACCCGGATGTCAGACAAACATTGTCTCACACACGAAGTGTACATGCACGGGCACACCCATGTTTGCATCGTTGCAATGTTTGTCTGAGATTTGGTGCTATTTTTAGCGCAAGTGCGGAGCGCTATTAACCCTAACCCTCCTGAATCCTCCAAAATCCTCCTGGTAGTTTCGGAGGACTGTGGGGGATTCAGGATGAACAGAGATGTGAGCATTGGAGGACTGTGGAGGATTCGGGATGAACAGTGATTTTTACGCTGGAGGATTGTGGAGGATTCAGGATGAATGGTTTATTACGCTAGAGGATTGTGGAGGATTCAGGATGAATGCTGTTTATTAGGCTGGCCTTGAGTATACTGTCATTACCAAACATTGTTCAATGCTGTCTGGTTTCCAATTACATACCAATGTTACATATAACACAACAAGGCCAATGTACTGAGGGGGTTTGTATGTAATCCTCTACTGGATAATCTCATTGTTTACTACAGTGCCTTGAACATAGGCACATTTCTCCAAATGTTCATTACAATAATAATAATAATAATATTTATATAGGGAATTTTTCCGAAGGTTACAATGCGCTTCGAAAAAGCCACTCCAGAAAAAAAAAAGTGCAAAGAAGGAATTACAGATGAAATTGACACATGCCGGTAACCTAACTAGTATAAACCTAGGAAATAAGTATGATTTAAGTTTGCTTGTTAACTGGTGAAGAGAGTTGGAATTACAAATGTTGTGAGGTATTGAGTTCCAGCATCTAGGCCAAGCCACAGAGAATGCCTTGTCACCTGCATGTTTGAATGTACATTGTATTCTTAGGTTATGACTTGAGCGTAGGCCACTTCTGTTGGGCGTGCTAAGATCAAGTGTGTTTACTATGTACTGAGGATGTGCGTTAGATAATGCTTTGTACATATTCATAGCTGTTTTGAACATGATGCGCTTTTGGACCGGTAGCCAGTGTAGTTGTCGTAAAAGTGGTGATTCAATGGGTGTATCTGGGTTGCGTGAATATCATACGGGCAGCATTGTTTTGAAGCTTTTGAAGGCGACATATGTCAGTCTGCTTCAACCCATTGAAAAGAGAATTGCAATAGTCAAGCCGTGAGAGGACTAGAGCTCTGGCAGCGGCATGACATGTGTCTGTGTCAATGTATTTGCGGATCTTATTTATGTTCCATAGGTGGTAGTTGATTCATTTGCATGTATTGGTGACGTGGGGTGTAAGTGACATAGTGCTGTCAAAAGTAACTCCAAGGTTTCTAACTGTGGGGGATTGCTTAATTGTAGTGTTATTGATTGTGAGGGTCAGGAGGTTTAAGCGTAAGAAATTCAGTTTTATCTGATCACATTTGCGTTTTGAAATGTCCTTAAGAGCAACTTTAAAATAAGATACAAAGCTGAAAACTTGTACCCAGGGTAACTTGCACTCAAGAAACTCAAATCTGGCCTTACAACAATTGTATCTCATCCCCTTTTCTCTCTACAGGCAGCTCAAAACTCATATTTATTCTGCGGAAATAATTAATTTCCATTTTCAGGCCACCCTAATACTCAGAAAAATCATCAGAAAAGCTGAAAATGCATATTGCATATGTGTATTATAGAGGTACATAATGGTCACCCCAAGAAAGCATATTGCCCTTTCACATTCAAACAACAATTGGCAATGCTCCAAAGTTGGTTCCAGACAGAAAATATCGAAAAAACACAGAAATTCACAGTGACCTTTGACCTAGGCAACACTTACCCACCAACTTGAAACTTGCACTATTTATTTATATATGTCTGATCTACCCCTGGACCAAATTGGGTCTTGGAGACTCTTCTCCTTCATGGTGAGACAGCATTTCAAAATTGGGGTATTTTGCCCATTTTCGCAAATCACATCAATGCTTTAGCATAGGCCCTACGCACATGGAGGTATGCAATACATGAAAAATTGCATTGTCGTTATTGATCCCATAGTGTTGTTATATGAAAATTACATCACTCTTGTCAGAAAACAAGGATTAAATTTGATCTTACAGTTGTTTTAGGTATTATTTAAAGATGCATTACATGTAGGCTACACAAAATGACAAAGTGGGCGTGGCGCACTTTTAATAAGTTTGGTATCAAAAAAATAATATATAAAATCTGAATTTTATTTTGAGTAAGTTTGGAACTGGGATCGAGTTCACCGAGTACAATTTGTCGAGTTCGGGGAAGAGTCAGAGTACAAAATTGCGAGTACATCAGCCAAAATTAATTCAGCGTGGACACACGGGAGAGTTACCACAAAGGAATGTTAACAGTGTCTCACAGAAACTTTGAACAAAATTAATTTCAATGTGAACACAGCTGTAGGGTCAACAACAAATTCCAACAAATTAGTGGAGCTAGGGATTGATTCACTAAAACAGGTCTTTGAAAATGTACTTACCTGTAATGATGTATGCTACTACCAGGACTGCAACTAACACCATCCCCTTTTTATATGAAAAACGAGGCATATTTCATTCCAGCCTTGACAGCACACTACCTATTAATGTGCTAGGTTAGATGGAGACACTGCAGATGATACATTATAATAGGTGCATAGCTCTTCCATCTATATTAAAAGAAAAAGCAAATGTCTCTGTTAATATAGGTATATAATGTGTTACCAAATATAAGAACACTTTTCTTTCTTTTTTCAAATTATTTTCAGTTTACTCATATAAACACACCCTCAAGTCATCGTGTTTCATGTTACCGAAAGGTAATTTCACCGCAGCGCTAATGCCCACTAATCCCCTCCTGCGGGTTTTACCAGCGGCTTGCCAGGGGCAAGAGTAAATAAAAAACAGATAATGTACGGCGCATCATAGTTTTTTTTATTGTGTGTGATTGTCCACATGTTTTTGGCTGTCATGAAGGTGGCTGTCCCAACCAAGGAAAACGGCTAGCTAGGTCTTCAATTTTGTCAATTTGTTTTCGTAAGAAGAAAAGTTTTTCTTTTTCTTTTTTCAAAAATCAAGTCCACGCTAATTTCCAGACAATTTTACCTTGCTGATGACGTGTAAAAGGGATTTTGGTCACAACAAATTCTTCAAAGTGTTGCCAACATGTATCCGAAGTTCCGAACAAAATAATATTCCATGAACGGACCGATACGATCCGACTACGGCCCGACAGTACAAAACATAACACAATATTTTTAGAACGCTTGATGAAGGTTTTTGTGAAAAAAACAGGAAAAAAACATGTTGTTTAATTAGGGTTGAGGGAAATCAAAATAACATCAAAGGTTAGCGTATACACATTTCCAGCCGTAACAAGTGTTAGAATGATGTGGCTCACAAATGGTTTTAGACTGGTACTCGCAGCTGTGACTAAATGTTGCATCTGCCGTATGAGAATTCCAGGAACGCGATACACGTCTATTCAAGCTGTACATGATGCAAAAATCATCGGCAAAACATAAACAAATCCGTCTGTCTGTTGAAAACATAAGGCTTTTCACAATTATTCAGAAAATATTTTTGAGTTGAAGCAATGTTTTTGAGTTGATGCAATGTTTACGAGTTGACGCAATGTTTACGAGTTGACGCAATGTTATTTGTGAGTTTACGCAATGTTTTTGAGTTGACGTAATGTTTGCGAGTTGAGGCAATGTTTGCGAGTTGACGCAATGTTTTCGAGTTGACGTAATGTTTGCATTTTGACGCAATGTCTGCGAGTTGATGCAAAGTTTGCGAGTTGACGCAATGTTTGCGAGTTGACGCAGTGTTTTTGACAAAAGGAATTTGGGGGCATGATCGATGAAACAATTTCGATCTGTTCCTAGCTCTATGTTTCGAGGGACCGAAAAGATTTCTATATGAATACACAAAATATAATTTTGATAATGACACAAAAATAATTTGAGGGCATGAAATGATTTTCATGTATGACAAGAAAGTGTCTCTATAGGCTTTCCCGCTCCGCTCGAAAATCCCCCCTCCCCCAAAAAATGCAACGGGGACCGGGTGACTGGCTCAGTCAACTTGCAAGCCGCGCGGTCTCGCATAACAAATACTACATGAACGTCCGTGCGTGGATGGACCGCACTGGTTATCACGGGCCCATGCCTCGGGCTGAATGCGACGCGCTGTGTCTGCAGAGGTGGTAATGCACTCGCAGTGACTGGACTTTAAAAAAAAAATCAATTTGGCATGTATTTATTTTGCCTGTTTCGCGTTGGAAATTCCTGATTTCAAAAAGGGAACACTAAGGTCAAATTATTAGTTGTTTTGGTTAAAAAAAGAGTGATTAAACAAAAAGTTATACGTAAATTTTGTATAGTTTAAAAGCTTTTAAACGACTGGAAATTAATCTATCACAATGATCACGTGATTTCCTAAGTCAAAATTTTGACTCAGGAAATCACGTGACTTCCTTTCTTTTCCTAATTATCACGTAAACGGCTACATTTTACCATTCAGATGTGTGGGATGTTCTATTCTACTTTTTAAAGACCTTTCCAGTCATGATAAAGGCATGCCCAACGAGTCCGGCGTGTACCTTTAAGCCAGATGTGCACTGGTTTGTTGTTTTTACAGCATACATTCATTTATAAATGCTTCCTTATATATATCTTTATTTGTTTTGAAGATACTGACTACAAAAAAAGTGATATTTAATCATGGCTGATTTCTTTTTCCTTTTTTTTCACCTATATTGCTCTACTCGGGCAGCATTAAGTTATGGCGTGTAATCCAATATTATAACAGTGTGATTAAATTACCCAAAATAGTTGATTCCCCTAAAACCCAGCAGGTACTGTATGGTGCTAGGCCAATATATTATTTATTTATTTATTTATTCACCATATCCAACAGTGACACAATCGCCAATTACAGGAATGGTTATTAATAAAAACAACATTAATATGTACAATGCACCTTGAATACTAATAAAAATATACGCCTATTTAAACCCCTCCCCTCTAAGATGTAAGGGACAGACTTAGCAATCCCCTCCCCCGAAAATGTAAAGTGATAATAACTGTAGGTACAACTCAAAGTACTTTGGTATGGAATATTATTATTAGCCTGCAGTTATCGGTTTCCGATGGGATAACGGGAAAACTTCTATAAAACAGAAACAAAATGAAATTTCAGAAAATCACTTCACTAACTTTGAACTGGACACTTCCAGATTTTAATCTGTAAAAATCCTCGAAGTTGAAGTATTTTCTTTGGAAATATTGTCCGTCATTTACAGCGACACTGATTCTGCTATGTAAACAAAGTGTCACCAGTTTTCGGTACCTTGGTTGTGTGACAAAGTTCGTTGACATCGGAGTAGCTATGGCACGCCAAGTCACTAGAAAATTGATGAAATATTGTCCTGACTCGATTTGATCGAACTGGGTCGATGGAGTTTCGAGTTGAGAAAGACTTTAACACTTTTGTTACATTGGCATGCCATAAAAAACCAGATCGCAACGGGATCACGTGACCTGCCGTCTGACATCGGAAGAATGAAAGTTGCTCTAGCACTTTATAGCAGACGACATTTTAGTTTCGAATATATGACCACGGATTGTGACTTTTCTAAACGATTGAACATTGGTCTTAAAATGCATTAGTAATCTATACTCAAAACTACATAGTTTGTTAACTTTTCAGTATCACTCACGACTGGAAACTTTATTCTCAACATCCTGAATGTCGGAGATAGCCGTGAGTGTAGTCATCACTTCAGGGATACTGATCACAAAGTATCACGCACGGTCTCACGGTAAACGGGAATCAAATTTGGTTACCGAAAACATATGTCGATCAGAAACTCGTGACCGGATGATGACCTTTTACAATATTTAGCCTGCAGTTATCGGTTTCCGATGGGATAACGGGAAAACTTCTATAAAACAGAAACAAAATGAAACTAGAGGTTGTGTCTGTTGAAAACAGAACACATGGCTTTTCCGCATATGATATAAAATATTTCTCAAATTAAATACACATCGCTGATGTTGTTTGATTCAGCAAATAAATGATATCGTCTTCGGGAAATGATTTCTCGTTTTAATCAAAAGAGGGCGTTATTCAAAACCGCGCGCTCGGAAAACTGAATCCTGCATTACGGGTGCAGCCAAGTAAATACATGTACAGTAGTGGCAAAATGGGTCCGCCGAGCTCATGAATAAAAGTTAAGCACTCAATATATTTGAAATAAGAGAGTTGTGAGAGCTATGAAAATGAAGGATTGAAGAAATATGGCACTGGGCCTCCTGCCTGGACTCTGGGCTTCCATTTGCGACCATTTGTGATGCAATTGGGTGAGAAAGTGGGTCTATTTCAGCCGCTTTGCAGAGGGATGTTTTTTTTTAATGGCTTCTTTGACTGGAGTGATCCGTACCTTGTTTTAGGGGTGGTCAGCTGAGAATGAGTATAACTCAAAAATTCAACGGTCACCCTACCATAAAATGAAAAGAAAATGAAAGGTTACATGTTCATCATCATTTTCCTGTGCAACTTGAACAGCTGTGAGAGTTCTGTATATTTTTTAACGATTTTTGAAGTTTGGGGATTTATCACTGTTGTCCACGGGAGTTTATTTACTTGGGTGCAACCTTACGTACTGAAAACGGTATAAGTAGATTGCTGCGCGTGCGTGGTTGTCTGGTCAAAACACGGCTCAAAATCAGCATTTACGCTGCTTTGCTGGCAACTATGATAAGGAAGTAAATGAAAAAACGGCATATATAATCCAGGCAATCAAACATCTGAACGCGCATTGTATTTATGTTGTTTAAATCGTATGTTTTATTTAATGACCAATATTTTCACGTACTCAGAGCAAACTACATCGATAGCATTTCGATTAAGATTTGGTGCTGGTATTTAATGATATATAAAAGGAATTACGTGCAAACTATGGCAAGTTGTAAACGACGTTTTGTGTCACGCAATCGGACATGTGCATTGTATGTTATACACAGTGAATTGCGTACGTAGGCCTACATGTACACTGTACATAGTGTATGGGAAATTGATCGAGCTTCATGTTTTGTACAACGACCACGTTCACGTAATCTGTGTACAAAGTGAACGGGCTATAAAATATTTTTAAAAAATCATATAAAATCAAGTTTTGACGTCATGATGATGAAATGTTTCGGGGCACAACTACCCTATATGGACTTCATTCAGACCAAGTTTTGTTAAGATCGGCTGTTTAAAAGTAACCAAAGTGCCGCGGACAAAAATCTGTGTACAAAGTCTATGGGCCACAGCACAAACTCAAAAAAAATACTAGAAATTGTGTCTGTGAAAACAGAACACATGGCTTTTCCGCATATGATATAGAATATTTCTCAAATTGTATAACTTATTTTGTCAGTTTAAGACATGTGGTTTAAAAGTATCAATTATTTCAATGTAGAAAACTAAAGTTTAACACATTTAGTTGCAGGGTTTATGGAACACATTGCTTGTCATTTAGAATTGTGTCACAAAACAAATTGTCTAACATTGACTTTTGGTGAAAGAATCATGATCAAAGCCCTTACCACTTTTAAATGAGAAGCTACTTCATGTTTGACCGGAAGTAGAGGTCACAGAGGTCAAGCAATGTTTCATAAAGAAAGACATTGCCTAACATTGACTATTGGTGAAAGAATCATGATCACAGCTCTTACCACTTTTAAATGATGAGCTACTTCCTGTTTGACCGGAAGTATATGTCACAGAGGTCAAGTTATGTTTCACAAATGAAAGACCTTCCCTAACATTGTCTATTTGTGAAAGAATCATGATCATAGCTCTTATCACTTTTAAATGAGGAGCTACTTCCTGTTTGACCGGAAGTAGAGGTCACAGAGGTCAAGCAATGTATCACAAATAAAAGACCTTGCCTAACATTGTCTATTGGTGAAAGATTCATGATAACAGCTCTTACCACTTTTAAATAAGAAGCTACTTCCTGTTTGACCGGAAGTAGAGGTCACAGAGGTCAGGCAATGTGTCACAAATGAAAGACCTTGCCTAACATTGTATATTGGTGAAAGAATCATGATCATAGCTCTTACCACTTTTAAATGAGGAGCTACTTCCTGTTTGACCGGAAATAGAGGTCACAGGGGTCAACCAATTTGTCACACAGAAAGACCTTGCCTAACATTGACTTTTGGTGAAAGAATCATGATCCTAGCTCTTACCACTTTTAAATGAGGAGCTACTTCCTGTTTGACTGGAAGTAGAGGTCACAGAGGTCAAGCAATGTTTCACAAAGAAAGACCCTGCCTAACAATCACTTTTGGTGAAAGAATCAACTTAATATCTCAAACCGTTGATTTTTTGTTGATTTTTGAATATTTTGATTATTAAATTAAAATCGCTGGTCACATGACACCTGATGACGTCATGATGACGAAAAGTTTCGGGAAACAACTTCGCTATGGGGTCTTTGTTTTGACCAAGTTTGGTTAAAATCGGTTGTTTTAAAGAGACCAAAGTGCCGCCGACAAAAGTCTATGGTAACTCAACGACAAGAAAAAGAAGAAGAAGAAGAAGAAGAACAAAAAAAATCAGAACAAAAACAATACCTTTTCCGATTGAAATCGAAAAAGCCAAAAAAACAGAACAAAAACAAAGGCTTTTCGCTTGCGCGAAAAAGCCAAAAGAAAAAAATAACAGAACAGAAACAAAGGCTTTTCCGCTATCACGGAAAAGCCAATTACAGAAAATCACTTCACTAACTTTGAACTGGACACTTCCAGATTATAATCTGTAAAAATCCTCAAAGTTGAAGTATTTTCTTTGGAAATATTGTCCGTCATTTACAGCGACACTGATTCTGCTATGTAAACAAAGCGTCACCAGTTTTCGGTACCTTGGTTGTGCGACAAAGTTCGTTGACATCGGAGTAGCTATAGCACGCCAAGTCACTAGAAAATTGATGAAATATTGTCCTGACTCGATTTGATCAAACTGGGTCGATGGAGTTATTTATAAAAGGTTCTGAAACGGTTTTGATTCCAAGACTGTGAATGATAAATTATTTTTTATAAATAAATGGTTGAATCAACAAAATGAGAATTTGGTACAGATCATGGTAGGTAAAATTATTATCACTACATTTTTATAATATCTGGCATCATTATGAGAGGCCTAAACGTGGATAGCTTAAGTTCATCAGCTTAGCAAAGTTTCAAGTTAAAAAGAGAAAAATAAAACAATGGCACTTCGATTTGAGTCACGTGACCTGCCGGCCGTCTGACATCGGAAGAATGAAAGTTGCTCGAGTAGATGACAGTTTTAGTTTAGTTTGGAATATTTGACCACAGATTGTGCCTTTTCTAAACGTTTGAACATTAGCCTTAAAATGCATTAGTAATCTATACCCAAAATTATTACGGTACATAGTTTTTTAACTTTTGAGTATCACTCACAACTGAAAAGTTTATTCTCAACATTATGAATGTCGGAGATAGCCCCGAGTGTAGTCATCACTTCAGGCATACTGATCACAAAGTATCACGCACGGTCTCGCGGTAAACGGGAATCAAATTGCGTCACCGAAAATAATATGTCCATCGGAAACTCATGACCAGTGTCATGCCAAAAGGTGTCCGTTGCCAAATAGTGTCCGCTAATTGGCATACCGGGATTTGATTGGCTATGCGCTGTTGACGTCACATAATTATGCAAGCTTGCTAAATAGTGTCCGCGCTTAGCGTGCATCCTATTGAGTCAGGCCGTGCCTGACTCTTCACCTCACAAGACGTGTCTAAGTTGTTCATTCAAAGTCCGTAAAAAGGACCACGTTATGGCTAATATCGACGAAATTATCCTGTGAAATCTACAAGGGCAGTTGAGAATGATCGGGCTGACATTAAACTTGGCAGATCATTTACATTATTAATACTAATAATAGAAAGGAAAAGGTTAGATCGTATGGAGGTAGAAATAGGGTAGATGGAAAAAAAGGTGATCAAAGTCACGCAATGTCGTGTTATTTTTTTATCATAAATGAAAGTGCCTTGTATGTTTTTATTTGTTTATAGCATGCGTATTGTGCTGTTTTCACTTCCTGCAAAAAAATATGTATTATTCATTAACACCTCTCTAGACTCCTGCAATTTAAAAAAACAAACAAAAGCACAATCAGACAGGATCAAGAATAGTACATGTACGTATACGTACATTAATAATTGCGTACGCATGGGCTGTGCTCGGACACTATTTGGCAGCGGACACTTTTTGGCATGTATATACATGCCAAAAAGTGTCCAGGCTTCACTGCGCATGTTCCGCGGACACTATTTGGCAACGGACACCTTTTGGCATGACACCGGATGATAGGCCTAAACAAAAACAAAAATGATGAAAACCTGAAAATCAAATTTTGACATTTTTGGACCTCCATACAATGTACTACACTGGGGGATGCATTGGCTGAAGTTAGAGACCACTTTGGATGTACATAATTTAGGCACCTAAAAAACCCAGGATTACTTGCACACTTGGGCCATGGAGATCCTACCTCCATGACATCATGATAGGGAGGTAAGGCCAACAACTTAACAAGACTTTGGGCCCTGTGTACACGTCACTAGGATTCATTTGGCTAACATGCATGATTGTTATTCAAACCATGGAGGAATTTCTTCCTCCATGTTCAAACTCAAAGAATAAACCTAACGTTAGACCATGGAGCTATAAATGGTTAGACCATGGAGAAATAAGAGACCCAGAATGAAGACGACGGTTTGAACAGACACAGAAAAGGAAACGATTGGTCGTGTCAAAATCATGTCAACAACTAACTAAATGGATGAACAATAGTATGATAGAGTTAACTTACTTCAGTTGATCGTACTACAACCGAAGCCGAGAAGTTACCTACTTTCAAAACACGAACTTGACGAAGGGCCTCACATGCACCGTAACTACACCCACTGCACCATGCTCACCCAGTCCACAACGTATGCGTACGGGATAAAATGCATGCACAGTATGCACATGTTTGGACAAGACTGATAAACGTGTTCGTTGTACGAGTTCATGCCTAGCTAATTTGTATTACCTTTAGTGACAGGAACATCGAGAGCTGAGGCGCCTAGGCTAGGCGTGCGGCGAATGATCAAACAACTTGAAGGATTATGCAAACTAATGCATGCAGCGCGTGCATGCCTGGCATGCAGGGGGCGGGCCAGGGGCGGGGGACGCGGCCCCGGCCGGCCTAGCCTGTAGCCCCGGAGTAAAACAGACCACATTTCCCCGGTGAATAATATTGTTTAACTTTCATGCCATTATAATTTGTCAATAATATTATTTGTCAATAACTATAATGCTGTTTGATAATTTCTCCCTCCCACCACAAGACGATACACAACTACAGAGCCTGGAACGGCACTTTTCACATTTATTTTTTGACAATTTTTATTTCTTGGCAATGAGATATACTATTGCGAACGAAAATTATCTCGTGCGGGCGTGTGAAACCTGCCCCTTATTTTTGTTTTTTTTTCATGTGTCCGGCCGCCCGGACATATTTAGACGGATTGCAATGAACAGTTGTCCGGATTTCGAGACGCATTTTCTTTAGAATATTATGTCGTGTATGCGCGCGGTCGGGTGTCTCTTTGCGGATGTCGTACATAAAATAATTAATAATAATTAATTTATAATTTGGGGAGGCTAATCATCGCAGCTGGGCCTGGGGTGCTGAATTGCGAAGAATGCGACTCGCAGCTGGGGTGGTGAATTGCGAAGGATGCGACCTCAACGTGATCATAGCAGGCTGAGATCGAAAGTGTTTGATTTTTGTGGAGGGAGGAAAACCGGATCACCTGGAGAAAAACCCTTGTAGCATAGGAGAGAACCAACGCACAACTCCACTCACATATGACCTAGGCCGGATTCGAACCCGGGCCACATTGGTGAGATCCTGAGGCGAGTGCCTAACGCACTTGTCACCTATGCCCCCTGTCTTTGTTAAATAAACAAAGAAAAAGTTTGTGCTATGAGGACGCACCGAGAAGAAAATGCAAATACGTCTAGCTATTGTATCTTTGGTCGGATTTCTTTTTATCTCGTGTCACTTGTATTTTCTTCTTTCAAACCAAAATCCTCGTATGCAGTGCGATGATAGTAACTCCTCGTCTGACGGTAACATAATGCATGGTGGGAGGACTCTTCATACAAGATCAGGAACTGTCGAACATAGAATTCTTTTTAGGCTGGGCGAGTGTGAAAGGTGCATTCGGAATACTATAGTTGAACAGGTTCACATAGCATGCATGAATATTGCAAATTGTTGTTCTAAAGGGGCTGTGTAAATTTACCTTGTGGACATAACTTTCTTGCCGAAAAATGTCAAAATTCCCCTTGCATTAATTCCAATTTACCTTAGGTCTATAGGTTAATTAATGATACCGGATACCTTGTATTTCTGACTCAGTCTTGAGCTCACAACTTTCATGCATCATTCAACAGACTTTCTTCTCACGTATTACCCTGCTCCCAGTTATGCATCAATGACCAGGGCCAGGGCTAAACCCGTATGCTTTGTATTTCCTTAAAGGTAGTATCATACTTTTTATCAAAGAACTGATTCATGGGCAAAAATACCGAGACACATACAGTAACAGTCATCTGTGAAAATGTCAGTCCCATACGTTACCCGCTTTTTGAGAAAACAGTGAAAAACAGCCACAGCATTTCTTAAGTCTTTTCTCTTTTATTTTTGATCTTTTAAAAGATCAAAAAGATTTCCGGTCGTTGTTTTACTAATTTGTGGATAAATACACAATTTCAGGCGGAAAAAATTTAACGGTATGTTTCTTCCACCACCATCTTCATACCCCCCTGTTAGTTATACTTAAATCTGTGAACATTTCTGTTTTGGTTTCTTACCAAAGTATGATACTACCTTTAAAGCTTTGTTTTGTAGAGACATGTCACAGTTTGGGTGGACTGAGAAGAGAATTGTTGTGAGTAATTTGAATGAGTTAATCAGTACCTCTGGCTAGCTGTACCGACTATACATGATTGTGATGTAGAGTGGCAATTAAGCAGCACTCTGCATTCAGGATGATGAGCTCGGTCGCTTCGCTCCCTCGCATACGACGCCTTAAACCACTCTTGTGACGTCACTCTATTCAGAAAACTGTTGATTATTTCGAAGAATTCATACTTAAGTGGTCATTCTTTTAAAGAATGCCCACTTTTAAGTAAAAAGAATGACATATTAGTGAAATAACCACAAGGGAAACTGAAGTCATTGAAAAGTGAACAAAGAAAAATTGACTGGAGCGGGATTCGAACCGGCGACCTCCTGAATACCGTACAGGCGCTCTACCAACTGAGCCATCCAGCCCTACGTTGGTAGACTAGCAGGCTAGTCGTTGTAAGCATGGTTGTAAGTGGCGTTGACCGTCTCTTCTTTCACGCAACTCTCGCGAAACCGCGCGAGACTCATGGCTACGGCGATAGTTCGTTCTCTCGGCGCGGGACCACTCGAATACAACGACTAGACAAACACGATTTCACTCGCGCGGTTTCGCGAGAGTTGCGGAAAAAAAGAGACAATCACCGCCCGGACTATTAAGAAAGACTTGGCCCCAAGTCTACTTTGTACACGGCCTATGGGCTCTTTAGCCGAAATTGTGCGGACGCGTCTGATTGGCTAATTTTGATTAAACAATGAATATTCAATAGGCCTATGTAGGCCCACGCTACATCGTGCATGCAGCACAGCTGCACATGATTGTACTGATTTACGTTGAATAGACAACAACAGGCGTCGCACGTCTAGCTAGCCATAAAGGTATGACCTTGACAGTGATACTTTTAATTACTCTATAGTGCGTCGTGAATTTACATGTGCATATTTTGTTTTTATCGTCTTCGTGCATAAATAAAGAAATAAGTTATAAGTCCGTCTTACTAACTGTAGTTATAGTGTAGACCACTTGCTATAGAGAAATCGTTTACATGCAATTGCCATGGGCATTATTCATTTTCATTAAGTAATGCACACATTTTAAACTGATGATATTACTTTTGTTCCAGTTTACTACAAACAATTATTTATTAAATCATTCAACTTAAAAAGGAATCGAACAAAAACCATAGTTTGAAAATGCAGTCTAATGTTACAAAATACAGTATAGTAAACTATTTGCATCGCTGTATTGTCTCGGGCTCTGGACGCAATGTTCCCGGAACCACCGGTAGGTGGCGCTGCACACGACTAGGGCTTTATCGGAACACTCTTAATTACTTTCGTAGAAAAAAATCCGGTAATGACCAAAAATGCCCCAGATATGTATGTTGTAGTCAACATTTTGACATTGTATCGCATGGAACGCCTTAGAATGGTTTCAAGAGGGTTGGAAACGCTGAAAAACATACGAAACAGTATATACCTGAGCCAAAAAGTGGATTTTATTACTTTATTTAAATGACCTGTGACGTCACAACGAACGTCATCTTCGGCAGGTCTTCGGAAGCAACGTTTTCGGAAGCATTCGGATGCTCGGAAATGTGCAAATGCAAATGGGAAAGAATTCCACTGATCACCATTACGGAAAAAGGATTATATCCTCCAAGAGTTAACTTATTGGATACAAATTATGATAAACCTCAATTTCATGTGTGGAAAACTTGCGTAGAATATCTGAAAAGTGAGTTTTACAGGGTTCTTTTACCTACAAACTGTACAAAGCCAGTTTGCTCAAAACGCCCTCTGTTGGTTCTATAGAGTTGTGCACAAATTATGGTCATCAGTGGAATTCTTTTTCGATAGGTGCACTAGGGCCTATTAGACTAAACAACGGTGCCACATACTTTACATGATCCAATTCCTATTATAAAATGTCACATTTTCTGATAGGAAATTGGGGTGCAGCCTCAAATTAAAAAAAAGTGTGATCCTTAACTTAAGAGCCCTGTTAAAAATAGGGTTGTGAGAAAATGCATTATTTAAAAACACAGAAAATTAATTAAATTTAACAGGATTTTTTTGATATGAAACTGATATATTCTGTTCATCAATATACCATCAAGGTCCAAATTATGGAGAGCTGCGTTGCCAATTTGAACTTGCATAAATTTCCTTGTCCAGAAGCCAAGGTATATGTGCCATGATTTCTGACACTCCATTGATTTATGCTACCCAGGCCCCCAGAGTCGCTAAACAATATGCCAAAATAAGTTTGTGGCTTGTGTATGTTCCATTTTAGAAGAAATGCCGGCATCTCCCGAATTTACACTCCACTCCATTGACTGCCGTTCATTTCGTCAATGGCTGGAGTCTAATATCTACGCCATTGACTTTTGTACACACTAGAGTGGTGCGCACGGGAGCGCACGGACGGAATGGAGTTCAATTTCACGATATGGCCGAAATGGCCCGTTTTTATCAGGGCATTGCCTTCAAAAACTCTGAAAATAAGTCCTGGATGTGTCCATGCACCAATTTTCTTTTTTGAGTTCTGAGCAGTCAAATGACACTTTTTTGGGAAAATAAATGGTGGCAACTTGAGAATTTGCCCACTGCATTGATGAGGTATTATTTTATTTTGCAAGGCATGTTTTTTTCAGCATTTTTTCATGTGTGTCCGAATCATGGACAAGGTGTCCGAATCATGGCTAAAATTAAGGTTATTTTTCAAGTCAATTTCATTTCAAGGACACAAAAAACTTTCATAAAATATCAACCTGGATATAATAACTTCACTTTGTTGTTCATAAGTGAAAATAGTTGAGAGAAACAAACATTAAGAAGGTCAAATAATCCAAAATTGCTTAAGTGTCCGAATCATGGCACATTTACCCTACGTGTTCGCATCTCGTACCAAATTCAGCAGCCTGTCATGCTTAGAGAAAACGTTGATTTATAAAGCCAAAGATACTCAAATATCGGGAAATTTCGGGTCATTAATTTACAACGTACAGTAAATACGCATGCATCTGGTGCAGAATTCTGATGTTCACATTGCCCTTATAGGTACACTCTTCAGGGGAGTGTACCTATAAGGGCATACCAATATTGCCACGACACTTCCCCCTATACTCCTCTCGAGAGGTTGTTCCCTTGCTCCCATACTTGCTTCACTTGTGAGTGAGGACATACATAATTAAATGTCAATGAAGCAATCGCCATTGCGAGGGGAGTATACTTCCTGCTGGATCATACATGTACTCCTCAACAAATGCTTCACGTTTGGACCCTCATTAACAAAAATAATAATTATCTTAAATACTGTATAATACTTCGGAGGTCAACAGACTTTTCCCAAATATAAACGTTACTCTTATGTCAGGCCACTCAACACACGGTCCATGGTGTCATTGTCTTGTATTGGTCACTGGCGGGGAGGGATATCTTATCCACATTCTTACCATCCTGCATATCCTTCACCTCAAGAACACCATGTAAACGTTTGTTTTAAGCACAATTCCAACACGTACAAAAAAACCCAAGGGCCCTATGAAGGTATTTAGAATTTTCATTATTGTTGAGATATCCACGCATAATAGGATTTGCACATGCCTATACCCATCATGCTTCCAACATCCCCCCCCCCCCCCCCACCCTTCCCGGATGCGCCACAAAATCTATAAAATGTACAGGTAGCCCCTTTCATCTGGCCAGACGCAACACATAACACCTATATCTCTAGTTCCGAAAAACTCTGGATTCTATGGATTGAGATATGGGTAGAAATGATTTGGGTGTAGAAACCAGCCCTACAGCAACGATGCTTCCAAAAGGGGGTGGGTGGACGGGGCAAAAGGAGAAAATCACCCCTGTAATCCAAAGGCGCGCGGCGTGTACATTGCAGCTTCCGCTTCCGCTTCCACCTCATCCCCAGAATCTACAGAATCGCGACTGATATATCATCAGTCGCCCTCAACGTTCACATCGATGCAAATAGTAAACTATTTGCATCGCTGTATTGTCTCGGGCTCTGGATTCTATGGATTGAGATATGGGTAGAAATGATTTTGGTTCCGGGCACCTGCCGAACCGCGCATCTCCTCCAAGTAAAACTCTCCCTAAACCACCCCATCTCTCACTCCCATACCTTAACCGCCCCCTTTCTGATAAGCTGCAAAACCTGCCACCATTTCGTCCACCGTTGTCTCATCTCTTGCCATTGGGCTCTAGACCCCATATCCGATTTTATAGACCTGTCTGAACTCCAGTAAGGTAATGAGTTGGAAAGCCCAGAAGGGCTCTGGAGCCACGGACCAAAGGGCGATAGAAACCCCAGCAAAGCCCGCTGCTGAACACCTTCCACTACCGTTAAGGTTATAACCGCACTGCGAGGCACTAGAACTGTGACGCGAGGCCTCGTTACGTCGTTAATGTGGCACAGCTGCACCCCAGGTTCGGGGCGCCGCTCTCTGCTCTGCTCCGCGGCCCTAGAAGCTTCAAGGTGGAGGCCAAGTGCCTAAGTGCTCCCAGGGCGTGGCAGCCCTCGTCCAAAGAACCTGACAATGCAGTTTGAAACCGGATATCAGGGCTGCCTCACGACAAAGACTTTGTTCACTAAGCAACTGGCGCGGGGCATCCGGAAATTTGAAGCTCCTGAAAACGTGTCAAAGCATCCTCGCGGGCCAGATCCACAACCCTGATTCAAGCCCGTTGCCTCATATGCCTAGATTTCAGAGGGGAACCCAATTATTCAGCTGAAATGAGGCTTGGGTCCGCTGCCTTAGCGAAGGCAAAGCTGCCTGACTCCCAAATCTCACCGACCAACCATCGCGCCCGCCAGTGAAAAAAGTCCATTGTACCTCCTGGTAAGACGAGCGCCCTGGCCTGCTCCAACTGAGTAGCTTCATTTATTTTTTGACCCGCTTCGATGATTGGAATTCTCTCTCTGGCGTTTGGATACCCTGGATATCCGCAATCGAGTACAAAGAGGACAATATGCCATAAGGTCCTCCCACATGAGCCCACTGTGCCCGCTACCGTTACCAGGCATGGCTGACGCCAGCCATCTTGCAAACCTTGTCTCCCCCACTAGGCCATCCAAGGACATCATGACAGGATCGGGTCTTCCCTCTTGAGCCTCGGTCTATTGACGATGTCATCCGGGGTTTCCACCTTCAGTATCATTGGCAGCAGGGGGGGGGGGCACGTTCGAGCAAGTGCATCCCAGCTTGATCAAACAAACAGCCCCGTACCTGTTATTGTTTGGGCAAGCGCCCAAAATTTTGGACCAGCCTCTCCAGACTGGCCTTTCGTTCGCGCAAACTGCACGTATAGTAGAAGAAACCCACATGCGTTAGACTTCACGTACTACTTACCGCCCAGTTCCTCCTGCGAAGAAGCCACCCCAAAGACGGTATGACCCGAGAGCCGGCCCTCGACAAAAATTACCTCGAGGGAGCGTCAGTCGGATTAGGCCTACTGCTAAACGGCACCCACAAGTGAAATTCCTCTCCACTGCAGGCACAAATGAGAAGGCCTCAATTCACTCGCAAACATGACCGACCTCGCTTGGAGACCTGATCCCGCGTGGCGCTCCCCCTCCGAATCCGCTAGCGCATCCACCTCTCTGCTCAAAAGACGGCGCACCACAGGGAGCACGAAGTGAAGGGAGCCTCTTTGCAGCGTATGACCCCCGTGAACGAATAAAACCCAAGCTTAATGCCTCTTGGCCCCAACAAAATAGGCGACGGCAGCACTCCACCCTATACCTGTAACTCGATACATCCAAGGTAAGCTGCATTGTTGACCGGAAGTTCCTGTCCCCCCAATCTATTGGCCCCGAATCAGCGGAACCAAGGTGGGACCATCAAGGTAGGAAGTGAAAACGCCACACAAACCAAACAGAACAACTCCGGCCCTTGAAATGACCAAGCATGGCCCTCAAAAGAACTCCGCTAGCGCCGACAAGATGTCCTCCCTTACCTGGCGAATATAACATTCTTCGTATCAGCCCATCGGATGCCCATAAAGAGCAAGAATTGAGGCGTAGCAACTGACCCATAAGGTGCAAGCCGGCCGTCGATGTCCTCTCCTCACGTCAATGAAATGGCCCAATTATAAGGCCAGTGACACTGAACCCTCCGGAAGTGAATGAATTAGAATGCAAGTCGCCGCCCAGGAGCCTACATGTACCCCTTGAACCCCTATTGGCTTCCGTTAGGAAACGGCAATCAAACGAGAATTCCGCATGGGTTCCACTGCTCTTCTTCATGGGTTCCACTGCTCCTCCGCACGGACAAATTGCGAGATCCAGCTGCCAAGCAAATAAAAGCGCTGCTTGTGGCAGAACAACATCACACAGGCTGTGCGTACAAAAAAAGACCCCGTCCTTTCGAACCCTAGAGGAGTCCCTACCCCGAGGTTTGTGCCCTTAGAGAAGCACCAATATGGGCGTTGTGGCCCCACTGATAAACATTCGTGCATGCTAGGGTTTGGCACTCCATATCAAGCCCCCAGCTATCCTACAGAAGCATATTACATGTATTAACAGCCCTGCAATTGTTTTAAAGATAAGGGCACAAACAAACTACCCGCCAATGCGAGGGCGCGCTTTGGAACTGCCTTGCCGGACTGCCTTGTCAAAGCTTCTGATCTGATTCCCCTTCCACATCACGCATAGTCTTGTCCAAGACGTTATTTATGCGCGAGCCCCTCCAAACAATTACCCACCCACACGCAAACTAAGTGGAACATTCCACCGACCTACGAAAAATAACGTCTTGTTGGTTTGCTCTGGTGTCACGTGACAAAGACTAAGCGTGACCTCTGTGGGCAAAAATTGCATATTCATTGAGGTCAACAACGGGGTGCAATGCGCTGTTTTGGTCAGCGTCCAATCCACGCACGTGGTATGGCGTGATACCGTGTGCATATCACGTAATGACGGTCGTTTGAAACTCAGCCGCAACCGTTATTGCCATGGAGCAATAACAACAGATAGCTCCATGGTCGTTACCAAAACCATGGCTTGATTATACTTCGATCAACTGTCATGCGGCACAAAAAGATTTCGAGAAATTGTAGGATATGAATAAGCCGTATTTTACAGCTTTTTGGGTTATCCTCGGGCTTTTGTTATTCG
Source organism: Astropecten irregularis (assembly GCA_963971285.1). Classification (NCBI taxonomy): domain Eukaryota; kingdom Metazoa; phylum Echinodermata; class Asteroidea; order Paxillosida; family Astropectinidae; genus Astropecten; species Astropecten irregularis. The sequence goes on from OZ020263.1 coordinate 7,898,297, forward strand.
TTATTTATTGTGTATTTCATGTGTACAGTACTTTTGTATGTTGCCAAAATAAATGAATGAATGAAGGGATAAATGTAATAATTTCACTGAATTATGATACCATGGAGTCTGTTCCCGGGCTCCATGAAGACACGGAATGATTTCGAGGGGCACGGTTAGTAAATTTATTCCATTCCCAAGCTGTCTAAGAGCCTTGTTGTTCTCCGGAAAACTCTCGAATCCCCGACATTTGTGTTGCAAAATCCAAGGCCTCCAAATTCAATACGATCCGTCAGCAGCCATGGTACGATATCAATGAAGGCCTACATACGGCACATGTAATTTACAAGTACTGTAAATACACCTGTATGCGTACTGTATATAATGCTTGCGACGTCGTTGCGGTACTAGACTTCATCTCCATGCAAATTTTCTAAATATATTAATGCAAATAAGGCTACGTCATGATGCACCGACTTCGCGGGGGGTTATTGCCCGGAATTTTCCGGGCAGTTTGGAGTAAATGGACAAGACGGTATAACAGGCTTGTGTGTGTGGCGTAGACGTTATTTCGGGTCGTTGGTTGTGTTAACACGTACACACGTACGTGCGATCTGTTGGCCAGGTACAACTACGTAATACCGTCTTGAACAAGACTACATCACGCACCGTGCCCTAACCCAGTCAAAAACGTATCCCAAGCCTCCCATCAGTACTCGCGCAACGGAGCCAGTGGCGCACCCAGGGGGGGCTCGGGGGGCTTGAGCCCCCCCCCCCCCAAGAGGGTCCCTGAAAAAAAAAAACGAAAAAAAAGAAGGGAAAAAAAAGAAAAAAAGGGTGGGGGGGAGAGGGAAAGGGAGAGGAGGAGGGGGGGGGGGGGGGGGGGTCACTAAATGTTTTGTGGGAGAAAATATTTCTTTGAGCCCCCCCCAAGACAAAATCCTGGGTGCGCCGGTGAACGGAGCCGCCCATCCCGACCCATTCTGGGCCGTAAAAGCCAAGACTCGGATTTAGTCCAACCTGGCGATAGCTACCCTCCCGGCAGATAAAGTCTGCCCATGAGCTTTCCCCTGCCCCGGCTGTAAGGTAAGAACTGCAAAACATTGGCGGACAACTGCTCCCATCACGAAGTATTGACTGCAAGCCAGCGGGGCATATGGACTGGGCAACAGGAAAGAGAACAAAACAGTGTTAAAAACCACATAAAAAAACCACAAGAGTTCGACACGTCTTATAGCATTCTGTTTTATTATATATAGTGTTTCCTTGCTGGAACACGTCCACACCGCCCCTTGATGGGCTCTTCCGGGCCCCGGCGTAGCCCGTCTTACCGTAAAGGGTTCTCTCCCTTCTGGACTTTCTGGCCTTCCCGATAAAAGTGAAGCATTCGTCACCGTTATGTTTGCCCCAATGTTCTCTTCATTTTTCGTCTGCTTTTATGCAAACCCTTCGTGGGGCTTTCTCCCTCTCCTCCTGATTTGACTAGAATTGTCCCATGTCAGCAAACATTCCCCCTCCCTTCAAATACTGGCTGTGCCTGTCCCATAATAAGCGATTATTATCTGGCCGCTTACTTTCTCTTCTTCTCCTGATAGGGCCTGCCTCATAAAAAACCTCACCCTTCTCAGGGGACCCCCTTTGATTGCCTCATACCGGCAAGCTTCATCTTTCCTTGCTAGTGTCACATCCGCAAGCCCTTTATCTTATAGGGGCTTTTCCCCTCTCTTGCCTGTCTCGCATCAACTATAGCTGCAAGTTATAGGGGCTTTCATCCTCTCCTGCCTGGCTGCCATCAGCCAACAACATCCTCATAGGGGCCCGTCCCCTCTCCTGCTTGTCTTACCTCAGCAAGCTTCACTCTTAAGGGGCTTTTCCCCTCTCCTGCCTGTCTCACATCAGCAAGCTTCACTCTTATGGGGCCCGTCCCCTCTCCTGCTTGTCTTACATCAGCAAGCTTCACTCTTATGGGGCCCGTCCCCTCTCCTGCTTGTCTTACCCCAGCAAGCATTCACTCTTAAGGGGCTTTTCCCCTCTCCTGCTTGTCTCACATCAGCAAGCATTCACTCTTATGGGGCTTTTTTCCCTCTCCTGCTTGTCTCACATCAGCAAGCTTCACTCTTATGGGGCCCGTCCCCTCTCCTGCTTGTCCCACATCAGCAAGCATTCACTTTTCCCCTTTCTTGCTTGCCTTACTTCAGCAAGCTAGACTCAATAAAGGCTGCGTGTGTCTGACCTACATGTATATCGCCCGATTGGGCAAGACACGCGCCCAGACAAAGGCCATCACTTCCTGCAAGCAAGTTTGCGATTCATTAGAATTCGATTGGGTTTCCCCACACCCTGAACACAACTTCAGGGGCGCATCCTGCAAAGCGTGGGCGTTCTCCCCCTTACCTTTGTTGGGCAGGGCTTGTCCCGTACCAACGCTTATTATCATAAGTATGAGGCCATATTCCCCACATTTGGGCATCCCAATTAGCCTATTATCCTCATTTTCAAACGCCTGACCTGATATAAACGACTGTTTCTACCCAAGAAAAACGGACTGCTGCCGACTTATTAAATACATAATATATAAAATACGTGTATACCGAATATACTCACGACAGAGTCAGGGCCCATATATACCACATTTCCCTTAATGTATCATGATTGCCAATGATTGATTGATTTCCCCATCGGGCTACAGCAAGGATCGCAGAGGTCGTGACCCCAAACGATCTAGACCCAAAACCCAAGACCCAACCTTAAACTCCTCCAGGCGGAGGTTTTCCCCCTCCCCTAGGCGGGAGCCAACAAGAACATTTTCCACTGTGCGGGTTTTTTCCAGATCAAACCGGGCATTTCCCTACCGACAATCTGTCTGTTGTTTCCGTTTTATTTTGGCGCAAAACACATAACAGGCCCACTATAACAGAGTAGCGCCTAGGAAAAGGTGCGAGCGGGCCAAATATAAACACCACAAGTAGATTTGGGATATGAAAAAATGCTTCCAATGGAAAAACCGCTGTCATTGACGTTCTCATGCCAAGTTGAGAGCTGCGTCTGATGCAACTTGTCCACGTAAAACCCCATAAATGTATGGCCGGGGCTTCCCCCTTTTCCCCTTGTTTTAAATGCATGAGAAGACACTGAGTTTCTGTATGGGTCCTGCACCTTAACTGTATATAAATCCCACTGCCAAACTCTCTAGGGTTAAAAGGATAGTCGGGGACCCTTAGACAAACTTAGCCTTGAATCCGGGCATACATTTTCAAACACCGGATCTGAGCATGCACCATCACAACCCTTTCACAGAGTGCAAAAAACGACTGCCATGACGGCACAAAATACCTGCATCTCAAAGGATCTCACTGATACACTGTACTTCAATCCACAGCCCATCAAGGCCAGCTGTACCCTTATGCTCTTTGCACTGTTCATACAACAGAGCCGAACCGGGGCTTTTCTCCAACAGCTGTTTCTAGCGCGTTGGGGCTTCTCCCCGCGCATAACCCATGCTCTCAAATCACAGCCATTCACAAACCATGCTCTTTGAGTCTTTGTACCGTCCATACAACAGACACCGTGTTTACACTTGATCGCGCAACGGAGGATCAGATCCTGCGGTCGCGATCAAGCTCGAGGGATCTGATCCATGCCGCGTTTATACTCGATCCTGATCCCGCAATGATCGTGCGTTGGACAACGGAAGCAAGCGTTCAAAGGTTATTCATTTCGCGCGAAAACAAACCGATCGTATTTTTCTGTGGTCTTACATTTCTCAGACGGTCTTCACAAATCCCATTTTCTCCAAGCTCTGTGAGATTGTGTTAAACATCGCTATGTTTCGAGTGGTGCCATCCACTTTGTCCAGTCAACTCTCGAGTGTCCACAGCCTACCGCGTATTGCTCCATTCGCCATCTTGCAACGTGACTGCATGCCGTGTGGCGTATTCTCTAAAAACAAATTGTTGATGTTTTCCACACAAATTTCCTCGCGGAAAAACACTGGCTTATAAAACTACTACGTCTAATAAAATGGCTAAAGCATGCTAGAGAGTATACCCTTAAAGAAAAAATCACAATGTGACAGGATTTAACTTAAGCTTTGGAACGGTGATCGAAATAATCATGAAGACAGGAAAAGGAGAACGAAAGTTGCAAGTACCAGTTATCGCTTATTAGGCACACGTGCGTGCAGCTCACAATATTGGTTACCAGCGTAATGTTGTTTGTATCTTGGACCATGCTGTCTGTGCATCGTGCAATAAACAATACTTGCAGTGGCTGGTAAAATACGGACTTGTTTTCGCGCGCTTGGCCATGCTTGCACCGGATGCTGTCACTGTAAATTGCAGGATCCGATCCCGCGTTGCGTTTACACTCAAACCTTGATCCTGCACGCGAGATCGGAACCGGATCCGATCCTTCCCGAGAGGTGGATCAGATCCCTCTTCATCCCGGGATCGGATCCTCATCGCGCGAGCGTTTACACTCATCGTTGATCGCCCTTTGATCGCGCGTTGATCGCCCTCGCGGGATCTGATCGCCCTCGCGGTATCAAGTGTAAACACGGTGTAAGCCGAACCAGGGCTCTTCCCCTACGGCTGTCTCTGGCTAGGTGCTTCCTCCTGCGCAAAATCTCATATTCTCAGGCCACACACATTCACGGCTATAGCTGTCCCCTATGGTGGCGCAGGAGGGACATCGCACATCACAAATATCTGCAAACATTTGTGATGTACGACAGTCGTACATCACAAATATCTGCAAACATATTTGTGATGTACGATGTTTGCAAATATTTGTGATGTGCAAACATCGCACATCACAAATATCTGCGCATATATTTGTGATGTATGAAAAATCGTAAATCACAAATATCTGCAAACATATTTACGATGTACGATGTTTGCAAATATTTGTGATGTGCAAACATCGCACATCACAAATATCTGCGCATATATTTGTGATGTACGATGTTTGCACATCACAAGTATTTGCAAACATCGTACATCGTAAATATGTTTGCAGATATTTGTGATGTACAATTTTTCGTACATCACAAATATATGCGCAGATATTTGTGATGTGCGATGTCCCTCCTGCGCCACCATAGTCCCCTCATGTTCTTTGAGTCTTTGCACAGCTCATACAACAGAGCTGAACCGGGCCTTCCCCCTGCGGCTGTTCCTACCGCGTTGGGGCTTTTCTCCTGCGCATAAACTGGTATTCTCGAGCTACAGTCATTCACGGCTAACGTAACCGCACCGTCATGCTCTTTGAGTCTTTGCACCTCTCGTACAGTATACATGTAGTGGCACCGGAGATTTCCCCCTACGACTGTTTGTAGTATGTTAGAGATTTCCCCCTGTGCAATACCTCATGCCATATTGAGCCAACGATTATTTTTACTGGCCCGAAGCCATTCTTTAAACCTCCACCCTTCTTCCCTGAAGTCTCTTGAATCACAGACATAAACACGCCCTACTTGTTTCCTGATTGCCGCATCTTGGGCGCGCAAAAGGGGCAGTAATCCTGGACGGCCACTCGATCCAGAAACCCCTGAGAAGAATTTGAGTATGGCGTGCATGGCACTCCCGTTGCCATCTGAATCCGCTGGGGCCGGCACCTATAGGTCCTTGCGTCCTTGCTGGGATGAACCTTTCCGAGTCTTAAAGGCATTTGTCTCCTCGTGGCGTCGCCCCGTGTTGGGGACTCGTTCTCATTTCCCTCTTGTGGGCCCCCGCTTGGGGCAAAGGTTAGAGCGAGACCGTGCCACGCCTTCCTCCGAACCCCACACGTAGGGACACACATCATCCCAACCGCCCTGGACGCAAATTCTGAAAACATGAATTTCATCTGCTGTCTGGAGTACAGAGAGAGACCTTTCCATGGAGCACTGACCGGCTCGCCGACATCGCCACGGGCCCCAGCGTCCTCCTATTAAAAAGGATCATATATAAGGCAATCAAAGAATTGATTAAACCAGGCGAACAACACAAAACCCGAAATAATGTGAAAAAAAGGGCATGTTTGTCCCCCGATAGACATGCGTAACACACCTATGCCTACACAACCACCCGTAAATGCGAACATTTTATGCGTATAATAATACGAAACCCCTGAAATTATGCCTCGGTCGAGATGCCGCATTAAATATATGCCTGCACCCTTATATAAATATTCATAATAGGGGACCCAGAGTTTTTCGGAACTAGAGATATAGGTGCTATGTGTTGCGTCTGGCCAGATGAAAGGGGCTACCTGTACATTTTATAGATGTTGTGGCGCATCCGGGAAGGGTGGGGGGGGGGGGGGTGTTGGAAGCATGATGGGTATAGACATGTGCAAATCCTATTATGCGTGGATATCTCAACAATATTGAAAATTCTAAATAACTTCCTAGGGCCCTTGGGGTTTTGTACGTGTTGGAATTGTGCTTAAAACAAACGTTTAAATGGTGTTCTTGAGGTGAAAGATACGCAGGATGGTAATTCTGTGGATAAGATATCCCTCCCCGCCAGTGACCAATAAAATACAATGACACCATGGACCGTGTGTTGAGTGGCCTGACATATAAAGAGTAACGTTTATGGGAAAAGTCTGTTGACCTCCGAAGTACATGTATATACAGTATTTAAGATAATTATTAATTGTTTTTATCAATGAGGGTCCAAACGTGAAGCATTTGTGGAAGAGTACATGTATGATCCAGCAGGAAGTATACTCCCCTCGCAATGGCGATTGCTTCATTGACATAATTGTATATCATCACTCACAAGTGAAGCTAGTATGGGAGCAAGGGAACAACCTCTCGAGAGGAGTATAGGGGGAAGTGTCGTGGCAGTATTGGGATGCCCTTATAGGTACACTCCCCTGGAGAGTGTACCTATAAGGGCAATTTGAACATCGGAATTCTGCACCAGATGCATGCGTATTTACTGTACGGTGTAAATTAATGACCCGAAATTGCCCGATATTTGAGTATACTTTGGCGTTATAATTCAACATTTTTTCTAAGCATGACGTAGGGTAAATGTGCCAATTTTGGATTATTTTGACCTTCTTAAATAAAATGTTTGTTTCTCTGAACTATTTCCACTTATGAAAAAAAAACAGGGAAGTTATTATATCAAGGTTGATATTTTATGAAAGTTTTGTGTGTCCTTGAAATGAAATTGACTTGAAAATAACCTTAATTTTTGCCATGATTCGGACACCCTGTCCATTATTCGGATCGACACACATGAAAAAAATGCTGAAAAAACATGCCTTGCAAAATAAAATAATACCTCATCAATGCAGTGGGCAAATTCTAAAGTTGCCACCATTTATTTTCCCAAAAAAGTCTCATTTGACTGCTCAGAACTAAAAAAAAATTGGTGCATGGACACATCCAGGACTAATTTTCAGAGTTTTTGAAGGCAATGCCCTGATAAAAACGGGCCATTTCGGCCATATCGTGAAATTGAACTCCATTCCGTCCGTGCGCTCCCGTGCGCACCACTCTAGTGTGTACAAAGTCAATGGCGTAGATATTAGACTCCAGCCATTGACGAAATGAACGGCAGTCAATGGAGTGGAGTGTAAATTCGGGAGATGCCGGCATTTCTTCTAAAATGGAACATACACAAGCCACAAAATTATTTTGGCATATTTTTTAGCGACTCTGGGGGCCTGGGTAGCATAAATCAATGGAGTGTCAGAAATCATGGCACATATACCTTGGCTTCTGGACAAGGAAATTTATGCAAGTTCAAATTGGCAACGCAGCTCTCCATAATTTGGACCTTGATGGTATATTGATGAACAGAATATACCAGTTTCATATAAAAAAAATCCTGTTAAATTTAATTAATTTTCTGTGTTTTTAAATAATGCATTTTCTCACAACCCTATTTTTAACAGGGCTCTTAAGTTAAGGATCACACTTTTTTTTTAACTTGAGGCTGCACCCCGATTTCCTATCAGAAAATGTGACATTTTATAATAGGAATTGGATCATGTAAAGTATGTGGCACCGTTGTTTAGTCTAATAGGCCCTAGTGCACCTATCGGAAAGAATTCCACTGATGACCATAATTTGTGCACAACTCTATAGAACCAACAGAGGGCGTTTTGAGCACACTGGCTTTAGTACAGTTTGTAGGTAAAAGAACCCTGTAAAACTCACTTTTCAGATATTCTACGCAAGTTTTCCACACCTGAAATTGAGATTTATCATAATTTGTATCCAATAAGTTAAATCTTGGAGGATATAATCCTTTTTCCGTAATGGTGATCAGTGGAATTCTTTCCCATTTGCATATTTCCGAGCATCCGAATGCTTCCGAAAACGTTGCTTCCGAAGACCTGCCGAAGATGACGTTCGTTGTGACGTCACAGGTCATTTAAATAAAGTAATAAAATCCACTTTTTGGCTCAGGTATATACTGTTTCGTATGTTTTTCAGCGTTTCCAACCCTCTTGAAACCATTCTAAGGCGTTCCATGAGATACAATGTCAAAATGTTGGCTACAACATACATATCTGGGGCATTTTTGATCATTACCAGATTTTTTTCTACGAAAGTAATTAAGAGTGTTCCGATAAAGCCCTAGTCGTGTGCAGCGCCACCTACCGGTGGTTCCGGGAACATTGCGTCTAGGGTTCGTTCAGTATAAGCCCTAACCATGCATCTATGGTCACTTTACCATGCCTGAGGCTAGACCGACGCAAGAGAAAGATAAAACTTTCTCTGCTCTGTACACAACCAACCCAACGATACCTATAAACACAAAAGGCTAGAACGGTAGCACGTACGCCTTGCCAATGAGCCCAAAATATCTACAGTGTACTCTGTTCATACCACTTCACATTATGTAATCGTCTTCTGAGCCGGGTTCCCCTTTATTTTACTAATCTATTATAAACAGTATTAAACTGCCATCATCCTCTAGAACGCCCTTGGTAAATGAAAAAACGGGACTGACCTCTACGTCATCGCATAATGTATGCGGTCTGATCCTCAGCGAACTGGTCCATTGAATGCGTAAGCTGACACAATGGCCACCCATTATGTGGCGGAATGCTCCTGACCTCAAAGGCATGGGCGTGGACCGCACCCTAAATGCGCTGCGCCTTGCCAGTAATGCCACACAATATAAAAATACTGCAATTGCTCTGAACCACTCACCCGTGCAGGGTCTCATACCCAATGCAATATGCACCCAGCCGGCCCCGACTGGCCACTTCCCCCTTGGCTAAATTTCCGACAATCTTCGATTTACACGATTACCCATGGAAGACTTCCAACAATTTTATTTTTTATATATAAATCCTGTATATACCGACAACTCAGTCGGTGTCCATGGACACAAAGTCCAACTCAGGAACCTCCCTTATATTATGTATTAGGGGCGGGGCCAAAGATCCCGATCGCCGAAGAACCCTGAATTCTCCTCATTAAAACAGGATAAAACGCCATTACCTTGCATTTCCCGAGCTCTAAGGGTAACGAACACCTTCCTATCAACTGTACCATATCACCTTCCTATTTCTGGAGGGAATCCATTGCTTTCTGGGGAAATGAAGGACCCTTGTGCTGACCCAGCAAACAGCACACCCAGCTACGGGGGCTACAGAATCGCGACTGATATATCATCAGTCGCCCTCAACTTTCACATCGATGCAAATAGTACATGTACTGTTGCCTTATTTGAAATTGTATATCACCCTCAAATAAAATGGACTCATCTTAACGGCCGTCTCTATGGCAACCACGATGCAAAGCACGCCCCTGCGTGAATAAATGAATAATGTCTAAATCGTGTTTGGCTAGTCGTTATTTTCGAGTGGTCCCGCGCCGAGAGCCGAACTCTCGCCGTAGCCATGAGTCTTGCGAGAAAGTAGAGCGATTTCGCGAGAGTAGTGTGAAAGAAGAGACGATCAACGCGACTTACAACGACTAGCCTGCTAGTCTATACGTTGGTGGTGACCCCAATAGTCAACTATCCTTGTTCGTTTGGCAGTCAGAAGCCATGAAACCACGCACACACCGCCACATCCCAGGGATCGTTTTACTAGTGTTCTTTCGTTTGATACCGTAGGCCAGATGCGTTAGACCGTTGACGTTCAGTATCCAATTAGAATTCAGGGCAGACAAAAGAGACCGCCCATCGGGACGTGTCCAATCATATACGTGCGTTGCGCCTGCGTCAGACCGTATTTAAATATTCACGAAGTGTGGGCTGTTCAATATTGAACAGGTTGTGAGTCAAGCCTGAAATCAGCCAAGCGTGTTTGGAAATTTAGCTACAACTTGAAGAACATCGGTTCTCATGCAATTTCAAGTCGCAGCCAAGACAAACGGTGTAAAGTAATATGGCTGCGGCTTCAATAGGGCGTCGAGCATGCAAGTGAGGTAAACGTGAAGTCATTGTTCGTCTGAACAATGGCGCACAGGGAGCAGGATATTCAAGTAGAATAGGGATGCATCTGCCGTTTCCAAATGAAACATACCTTCTTGGTGACAACGGATATGCAAATCGCTACCCTATTATGACCAAATTCAGAGCAAACCAAATACAACAGGTTCTCAACAATGATGACCGCATCGCCATGCGTATCTTCAACGAGGAACACGCCAGATATAGAATTTACGTCGAGCATGTCATGGCATACTTCAAATCATATAGGGCTGTGAAGGATGTGTACCGACACCCACGTTGGATGTTGCCTATTGTAACAGAATTGTGTGCCTTTTGGGCACAAAGACACATCACTTTGTCTGAGGAAATTCATTACATGAAGATGAGAATCTGAAATGTTTTGAGCTTCTTGTTTGTAATTATTATGACTTTCTTACACATGATAATGTTTATTCTAAGTGACCCAACAACATTAAGAGTAATAAAAAATCTTTATAAAACAGTAACAGTTGGAAAAAAGCACTTGTCATTAACGATCTAATAATTATGACATCTTTCAGGTTAACTTAGTCGTTGAGGAATGTTTCCTCATGTTATTAGCAACCTTCGACCTAAAATGCAAAATAGCGCAAAAAAAAAACTTACTTTACTCACAATACAGTTGCTCCCCCGGTTGTAAACTATTTGGACCGAGTTTTCATAAATCTACACAAACTAAACTAAAGGTACTGTTTTGGAAGTATCGCAACTTCGGCTATAGTTAGAAGGAAAGGCTCAATTTCAAAGGATTTAAAAGTGGCCGCTTGGAGAATCTGTATTTGTGGCCGTACATTGTACATGATATGAATTCTTTTTTAAAGCCGTAAAATTATTTTATTCTTTCACTGTTTTCAAATGCAGCGACCTCAACTGTCGATGCGTATTAATAGATGCGACGGCTTTCCCTGTCCGTCCTTTATTACTGAACCGTCGATGCTCATTGATATTTAGATGCAACCGTATAATCCTTTTAAATGCAAATAATTTTAGATGCTCATTGATATTGGACGCCCGTTTTCCCCACCTGGCTTTTAATCAGTGTGCATTTACGTGACGTACATGTATTAGATGTAATAAAAAGAAAGATTTGGAAAGTTACTAAATTGATGTCAATGTTTGTCTTTATTTTCAAATTGTCAATTTTACAGACTAAATAATAGTCATAGTGCTTACTAGTCTTGGTCCACGACTATGTTATTACCCTACTCGAACGTACGAACCGATTATCCGCACTGACCCTTACGCACGCACGTACGTACACCCATTCGTAAAGGCCTTCTATAACGTTTTCGAAACGGAGGCTTAGGCTCAGGCTCAGGCTTCAGCTCTGACATCCAAATGCTGAAAATATAGGTTGTGGTTTTTCATTGAAGCTGAAACTCTGTTTTCCTTTTCAAACTAGAGAATCTACTTCAGAACCGCAGCCAAAAGTCTTTATTTTGATGCCCGTTGTTTTGGAATGGATTAACGAAATGGAGCCTGAGCCTGAAACGGAGCCTGAGCCTCCGTTTCGAAAACGCCCTAGTCTTGGGAGTCGTGTAAGGGCTGTGAGTTGCGTGCGCACCTCGTTAGTATAATGTATGTAGCGCGCTACTTCGTCACCATGGCACACTGTTGAATATGTATGATATATAAGAATGACGCTGGTCATATATGGTCATTCCCCTCAGGCAAAACCTGAACTTCGAGGCCTGCGGTCAGCTCCCATGGCAACGCCCGGGTCAAACAAAAAAACAAAAACAATGCAGAGATCGCTGCATTCCCACGGTCGACCTGTGGGTATTGCTATGCATGCGGTGTACAGGTGTATGTAACATGCATGTTGTATACAGTGTGAATTATCAAAGAGCTACAAATTATGAACAGTGTAAATGTTTTTTTGTTTATAGGCCTACATGCCTACATGTAACTTAAAATGGAGTGTTTCACTGTATGCCTCAGGCTAAATAATACTTTAATAGCACGTTTAAAACTCCTTGCTTCGTGTTTGTTTTTACCAAATGCAATGGAATTATAGTATTACTATATAGGTACAATAATTCAGCAACCGTGGATTTCTACATTATGTTGTAAATTAGCCACTGAAATACACAGTCATATAATCTCCCCAACTTTCGCCCAGTCACATCGTCGAAAATTTAACCAAAAGGCACGTATACAGTACCATACTATTTAAAGTATTTATATGTAACTTCACGGGGTGCCTTGTTTACGTGTATGCACGTGCGTGAGCAGAAAATGGGCAGCACCCGACTTTAGATGCAACGCATGCGCAGTGTGTTTCCCCCCCCGATTTCGGGGGGAGATTTTACACGATTCCCAAGACTGTATTAGTGACAGTTCCGTGCGTACGTGTGTGCGGATTGCCTGTACGTACACACGTATGGTCAGTGCGGTTCGAGTATCCACACCAATACAGTCTTGAACCAAGACTAAGTGCTTACCCGATATGAAGAGCTTTTTTTTTCATATAACATACACATAAAATGTAGAATTAAAAAATTTGTTTGCAAAGTTGCCCCTGTTTGTTTCTTATTATATAAATAAATAAATACATATACGGCTATAATGACCGTAAGATATATATGAGGTGTTGCAACGGGGGAGGGGGCATGATAAGAGGAATGACATTTTTAAATCGACAGAAAATTAGAACGCCGTATTATGGGGAAATGTAGCCCAGGACGCATGAATACGCTATTGTCATTATTATGTTGCCCATTCCTTTGACCCAAGTGCAGACTGTGTGGCAGATCTACGATACTTGAATGAACTGCATTTTCTGGATGTTTTCCGACATTGAAAAATGAAACACGAAGAGAGTATAGGCTTAAAGGGATTGCATACGTTTGGTAATTTGAGCCTACTGTTTGTTTCAAACCAATATAATTGTATATACATGTACCATAAAACTAACCTGTGAAAGTTTCAATTCAAAAGGTGGTAGCGTTTTTGAGATTTTGGCGACAAACTAGAGTGGTTATTTCACGCCAGAGAACAGTTAGTCAATAGCTGAGAAGCGTTACGGCCATAACGCTTCTCAGATTCATAATTTTTGGAGATAAAAAGTGACATATTTTGCCATAACCGCGGTACTTCGAATTGAACGTTTCTCAATATGCATTATACTATCCAAAGCAGCTGTACTTCTCACCAAGTAAGTTTTTATTGCCATAAATTTTCAGAGTCATTACCAAACGTATGCAATGCCTTTAATCGTGGACATGTTCTCAAGACTTAGCAGTTATTCGATAATGAAGTAACAACAGTGTAAATGCCAACAGGCCTGAAAGTTTTAGCTTGACTCCACGCCCGTATAGGAAGCTGTGGAATGCTTCTCTGCGCGCCTATTAACAATGCATGGACAAAGGGATTTGAGTCTCACGTTCACTGAATATGTATATATGCCTAATCGTTGCCTAATCCGTCAAGCACTAGCATTTGATTGGACTGGTACACGACTTTCTGGCTGCGTTCGAGCGAGCTACTCGTGTTAACGTACACGAGTATACTCCTGAGCGCTCGAACGGCCGGAGTACGACACTCGGGTCAGCGAGAGTTTACTCTCCAGCGTTGGGGAGTATACTCCTGCACCGGAGAGTATTGCGCGCGCATCACACTCGTGTTACCGGGAGTAACCGCTCGAACGCAGCCACTGGTTCTATTGTTGTTGGTTGCATACGATTGGACAGCGCTCGTCGTACTTATCTGCACGGGTTCCAAATGGTTCAAAACGAAAGAACACTAATGATACACGCAACAATGCTGCAACCTGGGAACGGCTTCTGACTGCCAAACGAACAAGGATACATAGTTGACTATTGGGGTCACCACCAGCGTAGGGCTGGATGGCTCAGTTGGTAGAGCGCCTGTACGGTATTCAGGAGGTCGCCGGTTCGAATCCCGCTCCAGTCAATTTTTCATGCGAGCCACATTTTTAATAAGCAGGGGAGAGAAAAAGTAGCAATGAGCTCCGTGGGAAAGTGATAATGAAAATGTGACGCTGACCGTCAAATTGACGAAAAATAGAGCCTGTTTGTTGTCACCTTATAGTACTATCAAAGTTATCACCATGAAATCCTCAGACAGAATGGGCTTATCTCGCTCTGGATGATAACTTGAGAGCTACTTGTGCGGGCATGCGCGGCGTTTCTGGGGGAAATAGCTCAGCGGTGCGCTTTGGCGAGTTGTGCGCCGCAAGACGGTAACTCGGTGCGCCACTGTATACCCCTTTTAACGTACTTTGGTTTTTGTCAAAGAAGTACAGATTCATGGGCAAACATATCAAGGAAGATACAGTCACAGTCATCTGTGAACTGATTTCAGTCCCATAATGTGCTCACTTTTTGAGAAAATCGTGAAAACGGCCATAGTATTTCTTAAGTCTTTTCTCTTTTACTTTTGATCTTTTAAAAGGTCAAAAAGATCATTTCGGTCGTTGTTTTACTCATTTCTGGATAAATAGGGGGGCCTACACGATTTCAGGCGGAAACATTTTAACGGTATGTTTCTTCCACCACCATCTTCATACCCTGTATATTTATACGTAAATCTGTGAACATTTCTATGTTGGTTTCTTACCAAAGTATGATACAACATGTACCTTTAAAGGTACGTAATAGTAATTCTAGTAGCATGGAGGAAGGAAATAGTAGCATGGAGGAAGGGAATAGTTTAATTTGGTAATAAACCAATGACAGAAATGTTCACAGATTTACGTATAACTTACAGGGTATGAAGATGGATACTGTGGCTGTTTTCACCGTTTTCCCAAAAAGTATATGGGACTGAAATTTTCACAGATGACTGTTACTGTATCTGTCTTGAACAAAATTGTGGGTAGACGTGTCAGTCTTTCGAAATGACTGAAAGAAAATTGAGGTAGCACTTAAAGACTAACTAGGAGAAAAACTACATAAGCTTTCTGTCTTGATATTTTTGCCCACGAATCTGTATTTCTTTGATAAAAACCAAAGTCGGATACTGCCTTGAACTCCATTTAGTACGCCGGTCTATGATGAGCATCACCATAGAGTTTAATAAAACAATTTATTTAACTCTATGTTTTTTATTTAACTCTATGAGCATCGCCCATCGCGCCCTCTTTCGGTGAATAAGAGAGAACCGTGCATATCGCGCTTGCTTCGCTCTTCGCTTGCAAATTGCATGTAATGCATCTAAGGATAGGAATGGACGATTCGGATTAGTACTTGCACAAGTTGTTGTAGTAATTCACCCAGTCCTAGGCCTTCCCCTGTACTGAGTATTGAGCAGTGAGACTCAGCGAGCGTGAAAGGCTAAGGCCTTGTGGGGGTGAGTCACTGAGTAGGCTAATTAATTGTGTAAGCAATAAGGGTTACTTACTGACTTAGTAAGCCAAGTGTATGTACGATGTAACGTTACTCGTTAGGCCCCTATACTCCTATAGATCAGCGCGGAGTGACGTCATTCCAACCAACTCACCGACCTCTTGAGTCTTCGCTGCGTTCGAGCGAGCTACTCGTGTCAACACGAGTATACTCCTGAGCGCTCGAACCATAGATATATAGGCCCCAGGGCTATAAAAACTAGATGACGCACCCGTGCACAAACCAATGGGAGCTATATCCGTCATGCAGGACGCGGTCATTTCATGTAGGACAAGCGCTTATTTAGAACGATCGCGCAAACCGCGCGGTACGCGGTTCCGGCCGTTACGCGTTACGCAGCTATGCACCAGAAACAATGTTGGAAAAGATATTATAAAAAAAAAACTAGATGACGCACCCGTGTATTAACGAATGGGGGTTGCACTACGCTCACGCGCTAATAACAAGCCGCGCCGTTACGCGTTACGCGGTACGCGATGCACCAAGAAACATGATGGAACGCCGTAGCTATATTCGGTGGCTTAGATTGTTTGTCGGTATTAATTCCATCATTTAATTTGCCAATTTCATCATTTTATTTGCAGTTTTGTCATTCCGGTCGGCAATTCCATCATTCAGTTTATCATTCTGTCATTCTGTTCGAAAATTCCATCATTCAATTTGGCAAAATGAGTGATGGAATTACCGAAGCAAACAATCTAAAAAGATAGCTACGGCATTCCATAAAAACGGATTCGAACTAGTCCCATCGAAAATGGCGCCGTTAAGACGCGGCCAAGAGCAGCCAATGCGACATCTAGTTTTTTTTTTTATATATCTATGGCTCGAACGGCCGGAGTACGACACTCGGGTCAGCGAGAGTATACTCTCCAGCGTTGGGGAGTATACTCCTGCACCGGAGAGTATTGCGTGCGCATCACACTCGTGTTACCGGGAGTAACCGCTCGAACGCAGCCCTTGAGTCTTGGAGCCGATGAAAACAACGCATTAAGTTGTAGGCCTACAGGTTTTAAGACAAAAAGCTGCCAGAATTGTTTAATCTTAGTATACATGGTACTTCAAAGAAGGATTATTGTCTGAGGAAAAACTATGACTAGACAATGAAAGTCGTGCAGAACACGATTTCTGCTTCTTGACAAAAATATTTGGAAAACAATTCTCGACGACGGACGGTTTGTGCATCATGGTTTGTGCGTGATTTGTCCGTAGCTTGCGCCATCTACACGTTAGTTTTCATCGGTTGTCAAGTGAGAATGAAAGTACCCGGATGTCCGCGCTGATCTATAATATTATAAAGGGAATAAAAATAACAATACTAGGCCTAGCCCTAGGGCTAGGCTAGCTTCTACCAAGTGCATCTACTTTCTAGTTCCACTGTTCCAAAATGATATTTTGGATTTTCAGAAAATGTTCCCGAGTTCTAAGCGAAAGCCCCAGATTGAAGAAATTTGTGCAACATTTCAGAGTAAAAAATTTCCTATACGCATCTTCGTTACCTTTTTTACCCCATGGATAATTTTCCTCTAATAATATTAATAAATTCTTAAGAAGCGCTTCACACTGTTTAACAATCTCAAAGCTCTTTAAAAAGGGATAAATTACAATAAAAGAATAGAGAGAAATTTAGTTTAACTTTAAGTACGTGTAGGGCCTATCCTTGGAGGATGAGAGGCCTAGAACTGTTCGTAAACATGGTAAAAGAGTATTCTCTCGGTTGGACATCCTGGCTTTTTCGGTCACTCAACAATGCTTGACAATGTACATGTAGCTGGAGTGAAAACAAGCACGCATACTTAAACATTAAGTGACGTGTTGCCGACCGACAGAATACAAAGAATATCACATGGTTTGAGGGTGGACAGACGATTCTAGCTCTTGTGGTGCTTCCGAGGAAACTACAGTTTGTCAACTTCCAACACCGAGGGATCGACTGTCGACCCGAAATGAACCGTGTGATGTTTGTTTTACTTCACCACAATATTTTTATTGTCCATAATTTCATTGAGAAGTGCAGCAAAATTTTCGTTTGGGTGAAGTTCATGTACGTGCACTGCAAAGTTGACTACAAACCAGGATAGTGTGCATTGTGCAGTGAGATGTTCCATGTGCAGTGAGATGTTACATGTACATGCGTAACAGATTCCCCGGCCTACTCGCTGGTGATCAACAAATATGAGGTTTGTGTGCTTCAAACAAGGGAGCGCATAGGATTTGCAAGGCCTCCAATTTTTTTTTTTAGTTTTAGACAGAAAATAGACTCAACAGTTCGTAAACAGTGCAAACAGTCACCATGGGAAATCTTGGTTCATCAGATGCTGGGATTTTCAAGGAAATCAAGATTTAGTGTCTTTTCCAAAGATCGTTCGTTCGAACGATTTTTGGAACAAACATAAAGGACACCCTCACTTGAGTTGTTTTAGTTTATACCCCCTTTCACTCAAGGTATGAAGATGGTGCTGGTAGAAACATACCGTTAAAATATTTCCACCTGAAAGGCTGTATTTAATCCAAAAATTAGTAAAACAAAGATCGAAAATAGTTTTGATCTTGGGGTAAGATCAAAACCATTCTTCTTGTTTTATAAGAAAAATTGAGTTGGGTTTTTGCTATTTTCTCGTGACTTCAAGATATACGTGTTCGATTGAGCTCAAATTTTCACAGGTTTATCATTTTATGTACATGTTTGATCAGACCAACTATGAGTACTGTCCTGTGACCTTACCAATCATGTATCATACCTTTAAGTCCACAAGGATTATTTTCAGACATCTTTCTACTAACACACCTAAATATGTTGACCAGTTGTGATTTCTTCTTCAAACTTTCTTCACCACCTCAATCTGCTGTTCTTCCAGACCGTACATCGGACGATAATCTTGCAAATGCCTTTTCAGGTTTCTTCACCGGAAAGGTCAACCGAATCATGGCTTCGCTTCCCTCAGTGGATACAAACTGTCAGTCTGATATATCACAAACACAAACACAGACTGATTCTTATTTATCTGACGTCAGTATGTCTGAGTTCACTCTATTCTCGTGTACTCAAGTGGAGCAGCTCATCAGGTCTCTTCCAAACAAATCATGCAGCTTAGATCCTCTACCAACATCGCTTTTGAAAGAGTGCCTTCAAGAACTGCTTGCACCCGTTACCTACATGATCAACTTGTCACTTTCTTCTGGCAGTGTCCCTGACATTTTCAAGACATCAATTTTATTTCCTCTACTTAAAAAATCGAACTTAGATAGGAATGAACTAGTGAACTAGGTACCGCCCTATTGCAAATCTGCCCTTCCTCGGTAAGGTCCTAGAAAAGATAGTTGCTTCTCAACTCAGAGAGCATCTTAATTTTCATAATCTGATTCCCGAAAATCAATCAGCATATCGTCATTTTCACTCGACAGAAACAGCACTCCTTAAAGTCCAGAATGACCTCCTCCTAGCAATTGACAAAGGTGATGAGGGTATTCTTGTCCTCCTGGACTATTCCGCAGCCTTTGACACTTTAAACCACATAGTGCTCCTTAATCGCCTTTATCATGAGTATGGAATTGCCGATACAGTGCTCAAATGGTTGACGTCATACCTACAGGACAGGAAACAGGTTATTGCTGTTGGTGACGCCAGATCTTCACCTACCACTCTTCATTGTGGTGTTCCACAGGGGTCTGTTATTGGACCTCTGCTCTTCCTCCTGTATACAGGTCCTCTCTCCACAGTAATCAATGCTCATCAATCCATCAAATTTACCATGTATGCAGACGACACACACATTTACATAACCATGCATCAAACCAATCAAAGTACTGCTCTTGACCAAATCTGCAACTGTTTAAAGGACATCAAGGAGTGGTCTACTCGCAATAGACTTTGCTTGAATGAATAAAAAACTGAAATTCTCCATGTATCCTCCAAATTTCGAAAAACATTACCGCTGCCAGACTACAACTTCAATGGAACTATTATCCAGTATTCAGATCATGTCAGAAATCTTGGCGTGAAATTTGATAAACACTTAGCAATGACTCAACATATAAAGAATGTTTGCCGGGCTGCATCTTGGGGACTTCATAAAATTGGCAAAATCAGGCGGTTTTTAGATAAATAATCAACAGAATGGCTTGTTCACGCCTTCATATCATCACATCTGGATTATTGCAATTCTCTTTTAGCTGGACTCCCAATATCTCATATCGCCCCACTACAACAAATCCAAAACTCTGCTGCAAGACTTGTCACCCTGTCCAGAAAAACAGATCACATCACACCTTTACTCCGCTCACTCCACTGGCTCCCTGTTCATCATCGAACCACATTTAAAGTTCTCCTCCTTACATATAAAGTTTTCCATCAAATCGCCCCCAATTATCTTAAAGAATTGATACCCTTACGTTCAACTTCATCGGTCAGGCAACTCCGTTCTTCACATCCCCTTACACTATCTCAAGGACCCAGTACTAACACAAAATATGGTGACAGAGCCTTTTCCTTAATTTCCCTTTAGAAGCTTTGGAATAAATTACCATTAGACATAAGAAACGCCCCATCTGTTGATATTTTTAAATCCCTATTGAAAACACACTTATTTAATAAACCTTGATCATCAATCATTATCTGGTTAGCGCTTAGAAACGCCTGTATTAAGCGCTATATAAATGTTTATTATTATTATTATTATTAATATTAGCAAGGTTAATTTGTGGAAAGAGGGCAGGGCTTTGATTTTTGAGGGAAATGATGGGGGCCTGAAAATAATCCTTGTGGACTAATGCACACTAACCCCGGAAAAAGAATCCATAAAAGCATGTGATAGTGAATTGGCCAATTGGGATTTGGCTCTAGGTCATGAATATTTATGATGTACATATACATGTATACCGGTACTAATATAAAACTAGACCTGTGTTTGTCGACAAACACTGAGCTGTTTCGCATATCATGTTTTATAAATAATATGAAAAATAAACATGAACGCAATTGGCCCAGAACAGAAAAATAGCAAATCAGTGGTGTCTTCATTTCCATTAACAACTATCGGGAGCGTCGTCAGTTGTCCATCAATACACACATATGTATGTATACTGATACATGTACATACACGTGGCAATACACGAGTCTACTATAGGCCAGCGTGCATAGTATGTATGGTTGTGCTTACGGGCAGTGGAAACAGCAAAATGATTCATTTTCTAGCTCATCGTGCTCCATTCACCTGTACACAATTGTCCCACTACTACAGATAGCCATATCAGCGGTTCAAAAAGTTCCAAAGCCCGTGTTTTGTGTTATGTTTGAGTCTAAATGGCCAAATTAATTATTCAAAAAATCAATAAAAAAATCAGCCGATAACGTCATCGTGACGTCACTTCACATTATGGATACTAGTACCATTCCCTACCTACCCACCAAGTTTCATCATCATCGGATATTCCCTTATATGTAAATCTGAAAATCGGCTTTTTGATGACGTCATCATGACGTCACACCTTTTTGGTAAATTGTGGCATATGCCTATAACCTAACAAACATTTTACCGAAAGAATTTCAAAAATACGATTTAACGTTCATGAGATATAGAGAAAAGGTCAAAAAATTGAATAAATTCGTATAAAATCGCAGGATGACGTCATCGACACGTGACTGCATTTTTTGTCTATAACAAGTCCCCATATACTTACACACCAAGTTTGAGTTGCATCGGACTTGCCGTTCGGGAGATAAAGAGTAAAAATGTGCACTTTTATGATGACGTAATTGTGCACGTGATGACATCTCGATGACGTACATACGCGGGACACTATTCGGGGTGGTGGTCTAACTATGTGCCAAGTATGAAGTTGATCAGAATTGGCATAATGGTAGAAGTGACTTGTAGAAAACCCCTGTGTTATGTCTATGGGAAAAAAGTGAAAAAAAAAAAACAAAAATAAGAAAAACAAAAGCTGTTCCGCTGCATGCGAAACAGCTAATAAAAACCAATGCCTAACTTACTTAATGTTGGTGGTGCATGTCCTCTTGAATATCACTAATGTTAAATTTGTGGAAAGATGGCATGGCAGGGCTTTATTTCATTATGGTTTATGGGGAAAACGATATTAATGACTATGCAACATTTAGCAGAGTGCAGATGAGACAGCAAGTTCGGGTGTGTTTTTATCACATGGGGGGGGGGGGGGTTCCGAACGTTTCAATGGGCAACTTAATCACAATCACCAATGTATGATGGTTTACAATACCACCCTGTTCCTCTTACTATGACACTAATTGGTAAAGACATGGATGTACATGTAAGAGGTCTTACGCCTAGATCCAGTAATTGGAGCCCTATAATAATACAAGAAAAAATTATCTGGTATTGACGAACATTAAGGGTTATTCTCACAGTCCCACATCTAGGCTTTTCATGCTTTTTGGTAGAGCGCCAGTACGTTTTTCCGGTGGTCGCTGGTTTGTATCCTGCTCCAGTCAATTTTTATTTTACGTTTGCACCATGCACGTATTTAGTGTTCTAAATTGTTTTTTATCATTCCGTAATTAGTGTACTTTCTAAAACTAAGCAACCCGTCTTAGAACAAAGTTCTAGACATTTATGGCTGTTGTACATGTAAACAGCACATACGGCTTTTTCGCATAACTTCTACATTACTTCTCACGTTATTTATGAAATAAGATGCTACTTCCGGTTTTAATAGAGATCACAGAGGTCAAGTTTACAAAAAAAAGAGAACCTTAAATGTGGACAATTGAAAAAAAGAATCATGATCCAGTAGCTGCTCTCGCCACTTTTGAATGAGGAGCTACTTTCTGTTTGACCGGAAGTAGAGGTCACAGAGGTCAAGCAATGTGTCATAAAGAAAGACCTTGCCTAATATTGACTTTGGGTGAAAGAATCATGATCATAGCTATTACCAAATGAGGAGCTACTTCCTGTTTGACCGGAAGTAGAGGTCACAGAGGTCAAACAATGTATCAAAAAAGGAAGACCTTGCCTAACATTCACTTTTGGTGAAAGAATCATGATCCTAGCTATCCCGACTTTTAAATGAGGAGCTACTTCCTGTTTGACCGGAAGTAGAGGTCATAGAGGTCAAGCAATGTGTCGCAAAGAAAGACCTTCCTTAACATTGACATTTGGCGAAGGAATGAACTTAATATCTCAAACGGTTGATTTTTTGTTGATTTGTAAAGATTTTGAATATTAAATTTAAATTGCTTGTAATTTGTCATTGTTCGGCACACATCTAAGCTATAGGGGCTTTACTTGGACCTGGGGTCGATTTCACTAACGGCTTTGCGATCACCGCAAAGCCCAAATCCATCGCTAAACGGAAAATTGCAATGCAAAGTAGTGATCGATTTTCCGTTTAGCGATGAATTTGGGCTTTACGATGATCGCAAAGCGTTAGTGAAATCGGCCCCTAGTTTGGTTAAGATTGATTGCTTAAAAGTGACCAAAGTGGCGTGTAGAACGTCCTAGTGCATTGTCTATGGGAAATTTGGCAACAAGAAGAGGAAGAGGAAGAAGAATAAGAAAACAAAATAACAGAACAAAAAGAATAACTTTTATGCACTCAAAAGTGTGAAAAAGTAAAAAAAAATCAGAACAAACGCAATACCTTTTCCAAAAATCAGATCAAAAAAATAAAGGCTTTTCCGCTATCACGGAAAAGCCAACTAAAAAAATCAGAACAATAAAGGCTTTTTGCTATCGCCATAAACTGTTACATGTAATGTAGATGCACGCATGTGGAGTGACATTCTTCTAGTGGCTGACTCACTCATAACTTCCCTAACAAGCTCAAAATACTGCCATCCTTCCCAAATCTTACTTTGCTGACATCAAATGGATTTTAAAAAACAAAAAAACAAACAGTTTTTACATGTACATGTATGTGAGTTTGGTAAAAGTAAAGTGCAATTCTCTTCTCTTAATATATAAATGGGGTGATATTGTATAAATGTATAAAACCAATGCCTAAAGCTTTTCTACAGAGCTGAACAAAATATTGTGTTTCTTATGTACATGTATTGTGGGAATTGTTATTCAATCTGCCAATGATTGAGGACATAACTTGTGGGAAAAGCAAAGTTTGTTCAGTGCTGTTTACTTTCCTGTTTCATAATAGAACCTTGTATTTTCCTAACAGAGATTCTAATTTGACTGAGTGTCACAAACCTCATTACAGTGTATTAATCATGTGCAGTGTCTGATGTTTGAAGAACCTTGTTTGTCAAAAAAGATGTTCATGTATGGCCACTTAACAATTTTTGTTGTATTTTCTTAAATAGAGTTTTGTGAACATGTCCAGTTGGTATGAGAGTCTGGCCAGCAGAAGCCGACCATCATCAGCACATATTTGGCAGCCAAGAAACACAAGTTCTGTTATACTCTCTAAGGGGTTGCTCAATGCACCTGGAGAAAACAACTGCTTTCTCAACAGTGCTGTGCAGGTTTGTAAACTTCAATCATTAAATAGTACATTGTCAAAATTTCTATTTCTATTTATTGATCTCATCAACAGCAATACAATGCCAATTACAGGGAGATATTTAGAAGAAAAATATACTAATAGGCCTGAATATTATGTTCTTTGCAAACAATATCTCTAAATAAAAATTGATTATACAGTGTGTCCCCCCCAAAAAAAATCCAAAACCGATACCCATTTTCAGAAAATTATGAAAAGAAATTGTATGTTTTCAGCTATTTGATTTTTAATCTATTGCATTCAATATCTTCCAGGCCATTCTCTGATGAAATTTCAATGCAATCCATTCATGCGTCACCGAGCAATTACTGATAACACATGATGATGTCAATATGATGTAATTTCAATTTTTCAATATATCACTTCCCAACTTAGATACACACCCTCCGGTACTAAATTTTAAACGAGGGTTTGTTATTAATTGACGTGAAGTTTGCTACTTTAAGGTGTTACATCACATTACACCCAATAAAGTAGCAAAATGAGTAAATGACGTTATGACGCATGATGACGTTATGATGACGTCATTACAATTTTTCAATATAACAATTCCAAACTTAGACTTACCAAGTTTCAACCCAATCGGACTTAGGGTTTGTTCATGTGTGAAGTTTGCCCCTTTAAGGCGTTGTTACATGACACTTGATGAAGTCATGATGACTCTCTTGTGACCAAGTTTAAAAGTGAACAAAGTGGGGTATAGTTTTTACCCCTGTGTTGATGGGCTTTTTTTGACAAGAAGGAGATGAAGAAGAAGAAAAACTAGACGTTATATCTGTCGAAAACAGAATATATGGCTTCTCCGAACTTTTGACTCAATCAGAGCTAGAGAACCCAACTGTGTGTGATCAGACATCACATCCCACATATATTCATAACACTCATTATAGGAACAGGTCCTGTTTATGAGCAACACACTCCACTGAGATAATCCCTGAAGCAGATAAGACACACTTCAGTACCAGGTGGTAGTAATCGTGCAATTAGTTAATGAAAGCTGAAGTAATAGGTACACAGATAACTGAATAAGGTGGTGAGACTATTAACAAACTTGCCAAGTCTGTAGTGTACAAAGTTAATGGGGTTTCCTGCCAATAAGATTTAAAGATTCATAAAAATTCAAATGATGATGCCCTCATGATGTACATGTGTAACTTCAAAATTTCAATTTCCAACATAAATTTCACCAACCCACCAAATTTCGAGGCAATCAGCCATTGCCTTCTATGTGATTTTGATGCATGTTTTGTTTGCATTTTTTATGATGTCATCATGGGCGTCAATCGGTGGGGGACAGGGGGGACATGTCCCCCCCACTTTTTTCAGTGGGGGGGACACCATATGGTTTGTCCCCCCCACTTTTTTCTAAAGGCCATATAAAAAATGTAGCTGTGGTTTGTCATCAATTGGTGGCCTGTTGTTTGTTTTTCCAAGTCCCCCTTCAGTTTGTCATGGAGGTAGCTAATAGCTCCATGAGTGGATGCATTGTTTATCCCTTAACCACTGGTCCATTTGTAATTGCTATTAAATGCAGTGGGTTGTGTTAACTAATCATGCCCAGTCCTGATACACCACAGGCCAAGGTACTGAAATAACTATAGATCCTGGAAGATACAGTCATTTCCACACTGGTTGCTACTGCTTTAAAATATAAACTACAGACCTGTTCCATGCATGTGCTGAAGACTGTACACCCATATAATAGCCAAATACTGTATTTCTTGCTCTGTGATCAAATCAATAGCTTCATGATCGAGTGCTAAGCGCATTGCACACAACATAATTGGTGAGTTTCTATTATTGTTTTGTTTGACACCAAATTTATTTGCTAAATGAATATGAATATTGAATATTAAATGGCGCTTCCAAACTTACTCAAGAAACATTGATTTCTGTGCAAAATTATCAAAAAGGAAGGACATAAAAATGTTGCAAAAGAGTTTCCCAAATTCATGTGGTAGTGGTAAGAGATTGCCTCAGATCGCACCACAGAGCAGCTAGAATCCAAAATTGTTCGGGGCCCTTAAGCGGGCCCCGGACCCCACGCCGTTAAAGCTTCGCGCTTTGCGCTCACTTGTCCCCCCCACTTTTATGAAGGGATTGACGCCCATGGATGTCATGATGACATCACAGTATTTGCGTCAACTCATTTGTTATCTATGTTGTATTCTTAAGAATTATCAAAACGAAATTCAAAGATATCTTTTTTGTTTCACTAGATATCGTTAAAAGAACTTAAATAACCAAATTAATAAATCAGATAATGACATCATTGCAATTTTTCAATATAACACTTCCCAACTTATACACTTGTACCAAGTTTCAGCCCATTCGTATGAAGGGTTTGTTCAAAATTGATGTGTGAAAATTGACACATGATCACGTCATGATGACGTAAATGTTTGCAGCACATCTCCGCTGTAGGGACTTTGTTTTGACAAAGTTTGGCTGTGTAAAAGTGAGGCAGAGAATGCCCCTGTACAAAGTCTATGGGAATTAGAAGGAGAAGAAAATGTGGAAGGAAAAACTAGACATTTATGGCTGTTGTAAACAGCACATAAGACTTTTTGCATGTGATATAAATTGCTTGTCAATTAGTATTGTGTCACTAAGAAAGACCTTCTCTAACATTGACATTTGGCGAAAGAATCATGATCCTAGCTCTTACCACTTTTAAATGAGGAGCTACTTCTTGTTTGACCGGAAGTAGAGGTCACAGAGGTCAAGCAATGTTTCCCAAAGAAAGACCTTTCCTAACATTGACATTTGGCAAAAGAACCAACTTAATATCTCAAACGGTTGACTTTTTGCTGATTTTTTAAAGATTTTGATTATTAAATTTAAATTGCTTGTGATTTGACACCTAGTGATGACGTCATCATGATGTAAATGTTCCGCATACATCCTTTTCATAAGAAATGACTTTGAAAATACAAAATTATTTAGAGAACACAAAGTGCTTTGAAAGGAATTTGATTACATGAAAATACTTTGAGTGCATGAAACAATTTCCATGAATGACAGAAATGATTTTGATGGCACGAAACAAAATTGGCTGTACTTATGTCTATAATAATACTGAAAAAAAATTGCCACATATTAAAAAAATGCGTACAAAGTCTAGAAGAAAGGACATGACACTTAATTTGTTCATGTGTACAACTGATCAAATTGCCACGTATAAAAAGACGTCTGTCTGTGGATCCGTTGCAATTTTGTCAATAAAACTCAAAGCTTAAATACCCATAACATGACATACATTACTCCGCAACCTAAATCGATAGCATTTCGGTTGCAGTGAATGATATAAAGAGTTAGGCCCTATACATGTACAGTATGCGTTGTATATGGGCGATTCCATGAAAAGTAGGACATAGGAGTGAATTTTTCAAAATCAATTTTGAAGGAAGTATTTCATATCATGTGATAGCTTATTAGTTGGGCTTTCTAAAAATATAAAGTTTAACCAAATTTTTCTGCTCCGACAGAAAATATTTAGGCTGCCACTGAGGGCGCTGTTGCAAAAAATGTTTCTGCCATTTAAGATATGGCATAAGATTTCTTGAATTTGAACAGGTTGTAATTTGCAAAATTGATTTATGTGCTAGAGACATATTAAGTATGGACTACTTATTGCACAGATTTTATCAAATTTTAGTTGGACTTCATTTTTTATGGTGGGGGGTCTGTCCTAGCGAATGTAACGTCCGTCACGTAACGTCCGTCACAAAAAAGTCTCTTTATACAATTTTTTATAGGAAAGATTATGGAGAAATTTCTGTCATTAGGTATCAAGTGCAGGTTTGTTGTGGTCTTTCATATTTTGTAAAAATTGAAAATTTTTATTTTTGGCAACATGTTTTTTTGAAAGGTAAAACGTGACGGACGTTACGTGACGGACGTTACTCTGTACCATCTTAATGTAAATTCTTGCAGATTTTAAGACCACCTTTTACAGAACCAAGCTTACTCCAAATAAATCATTTTAAATATGTGAGGTGCACACATGCCACTCAGACACATTGTTGAATTTTATACTGAGGCCATATCACATGATTGCTCCCATTCGCATCCTATCTTCTAAGCCTTCTTCTTCTTTTTTTATACTACTTATTTTCAATTGTATTCTCAAACTTCTTATAAAAGAACATTTTTGGATACAATTTTTGCAACCTTACAACAAATCGCTTCATTTCACCAGATATTTTAGCCTTAACTGATATGGCAGATAGTTTAAATAGTCACTTTCTTCTCCATTCGTTAATTCGATCAACTTTTTGTTTATAAATTTGTCTAAATTCGGGCTAGAATGCTCTTTATGGGGTTTACAAACTTGCATTTTAAACCAATTTAAATCAATTGTAATTATAAAGGCAAAGGGAATAATGTACAAGTCAATTTGAATGATGTACAATTGTACATGTATGTTATACTTGACAAAATAGGTTGCAAGAAGACATATTGCACTTGAGTAAGGTTTTGCTATACATGTATGGATAGTACATATGTACATGTGTAGGCCAATACATTGTACACGTATGTGTACATAGGCCTACCTGTATGTGTACACATACATGTACATGTAATTCACTCAAGTACACTGAAAAATGTGTAAGATTCCCATCTTAATTATCTCTAGTATGACTGTAGATGAGCTATGTTTAGATAGATTTGAATAACTCCAACTTAATTCTTCATTGGCATTGGATTATACATTGAAATATCACAGGGTGTAACGTCCGTCACAGAAATCGTAACGTCCGTCACAGGGTTCAACGTCCTATTTCTCATAAACCATGCGATGTTTGAAATTTTTCCATTTTGAGTTGGCAAGCTCTGACCCACATACACTAATGCAGTTAGTTGGATTTTTCACAATCATGTACAATTCACAGGGATTTTGAACTAAATGTTAAGAGTCAAAAGTTCTCGTATTTTAAATGTAACGTCCGTCACGATTTATTTTTTAAGTCTAATTAAGTCTGACAGAAAATCAAGATCTTCATTACTATGTTTTATATACTGTTGACTTGTTATGCTATTAAACTGCAACTATCATCTTTCCCAGCAAAGCTTGCTTACAACTCTAGAAAACAAATTGGTAGCAATTTTCTGTGCAACTGTAACGTCCGTCACAATGGAATCGCCCCTATGGTTACACTGTAGATGAAAACAAAGTTTTGAGTCAATCGGACATTATGTTTAACACAGGGAAAGACTGTTCACATACGTTCAGTGTACATGTACATTGTGTATGGGGAATCAAATCTGTCGATCAAGTATCACATCCTGTTTTATAAATGACCCAAAATCTAGTAAATTTTTCTTTGTTTGCTTTTCAATGACCCAAAAATCTGTTAGAATAATGTGCCTTCGAGTAACTTGGAAAAGCACTGGAGAAGAAAATGTGTACAAATTGAACAGGCATTTTGGGTATAATACTGGACACAGCACACAGTACAGAACAAACTTTGAGTACCGGTATACAGTTATGCATGGGTGGGTAGTGGCAGCAATGTGGAATACAATGATTGACTCATGTGGTAATGTATGGGGGTTCAGGTTTGTGTGTACCGGTACGTATGTGTGTGCAAGCTATATTCGTCTGTGGAGGCAGTGATTTTTGGCGCACATAGTTTAATTCGAGGTACAGTTTCGGGGTGTCCATATACAATTTCAAGCCTATTGAATGGCATGTCCAAGCTCACTGATTACAAACAAATAACAATATGCCACAGAACTATATTCTGCTAATTAAAGGAAAAATCAAGATTGCATCTCTTATGGTTGATTTTTTAGCCTTAAGTTACAATGTAAAGGGAAGCAATGGTTTTTCCACTGTAACTTCCGGTCTGATGACGTCATCAATCTAAATCTTGGCACCGTTGTTGTCTGGTTAAAGGTCATCATAAATATGTATTTTGAAGCAATTACCTTAAACTTCACCACGGACATCAACTGAAAATGCATTTTCAATTTTTTTTCATATTGCCGCTTGATGCCGAATGTTTGATGACATCATTGGTCAAATTTTACACTTCATTACTGCCAGAGACTGACTTCACACACGCGAGAAAAAAATAAATTTTCAGTAAGGCGAGGGTAAATACGGTTGAATTTATATCAATTTTTCAATATTTAAACCTATCCAAATTTGATTACTTGTAATGTGACACCTGATGATGTCACTCTTTATGGTTGTACTCTGCCATGGGATCTATGATTCTGCAAAGTTTGGACAAGTTTAATGACCAAAAAGGTGTTCAGAAAAATGTAACATTTATTCTTTGAAAATGTGTACAAAGTGAATGGGACAAAATAAATATTCAAAAATCTGTAAAAAAAATCACATTATGACGTCATCATGACATAAATGTTCGGCACACATCTACGCTATGAGGACTTTGTTTGGACTTAAAGTTTGGTTAAGATCTGCTGTTTATAAGTGACCAAAGTGGGGCGGAGAATGCCACTGTGCAGAGTCTATAGGTTTTCAAACGACAAGAATTTTCCGGTAGAAAAAAAACAACATAACAAACACAATAGCTTTTCCGTTAAACACGGAAAAGCCAAAAACAAATTAAGAAAAAAGACAAGGTGGAACGGTTAAACACACATTGTTGTTTATTTGTATCTTTGCATCTAGGTTTTATGGCATTTGGATGTATTTCGAAGGAGTTTTCGAGATATGACAGGACATGCTTGCATGGGGAAAGCCTGCATCTTCTGTGCATTAAAGGTAAGCAATTAAATGTACACTTTACGCTTTGTTAGTCAATTTCGGGTGCTGTTTGGTTCCAAGGCATGCCTTTGACATGACTGCAAAGGTCTTCCCAAAGTAGAATATAAAATTCCACACAAATAATGTACAGTTTATGTCATGTGACTTTTCTGCACCAGTTTTTCGTGCAGAAAACTCACATGTTCATTGTGTTAGTTTCACTTCTAGTTGTTAAAAGGTACAGTACAGGATTGGTAACATACCCAAACAGAAATGTTCACAGATTTACGTTTATCTTTCAGGGTATGAAGATGGTGATGGTAGAAACATGCTGTTAAAATATTTCCGCCTGAATTGGTGTATTTATCCAGATATTAGCAAAACAAAGACAGTTTTCATCTTCTACTGAGATCAAAACCATTCTTTATGTTTTATAAGAAAAATGGAGTCTGATAACTCAATATTATACAAACTCCAAAAAGACTAAGGAAAGCCACCTGAAGATGTTCTGAATAAAGAACGAAATATAGAATCAAAAATGGCTTCACTTAGTGTTTTTGGAGTTTGTATAATATTGAGTTATCTGAATATTATCAGTGGATCACCATCTGGTTAATGGAGTCTGGGTTTCGATATTTTCTTGTGACTCAGATGTCCAATTGAGCTCAAATTTTCACAGGTTTATTATAGTGCTGTGCAAAATAGGGTAATTTGATATTTGTTTACGGAATGGAAAAAAAATACGGATCCGTGTTATACGATTTAATCGCCTTTTAAATGACAGCGCTAGCGGGCGGCGATCGTGCGTGTTCAGTGAAGAAGAAAAGTGCCTCAATAAAAGCAGTGTTGACAGACGGTATGGACATTAAGCTTGTTTGATAATGATGATATTTATCGATATCGCGATTTTTTTTTTCATATGAAAAATCATATCGGGCCCCGAAAAAAAAAATCAAAATATCGGGAATATCGCGATATTTTTATGGTGGCGCAACTTCATACAAAAAAAATCAGAGTAGCTCATGAGCTAACCGAGCTACTTTTTGAACCTTTCGTGACGACCAAAACAACAGATTACTGCAAATTTTGTACCTTGTTGCGACGTTAAAAGCAGATTTCTTACCGCAAAATCTGCACCGAAGCCGACAGTTATCCATGCCGCCCATGATCAGAGCGCTACTTGACAGCACAAGTCATGTCCATTTAAATGTACGTACGCTGCACTTCTGGTCTTCATGACTGAAGCCTACACGTGCACTGGCCGTGCTGACTTCACTGTGCTGTGAGCACGTGCATGCGATGCCGCATTGCACACAATTACATGTACATTGATTGTGCAATGACTGTGCTTACCGCTTCCGGCCAACATGACTGAAGCTAGCAGCGTATTGGGCTCACGGATTGGGTGCAATAATTCCAGACTACATGGAGTAAGATCTGATATACATTCGCTAAGTGCACGTTAATTATCGTGGCTATTACGTTGGGCTTGGGTACTAGTTATGGAAATTTCCAGACAGCGTGCTGACTGTTTACGTCTTCTCCAAAGTGATCGTCGCTTTCGGATGGTTTTTGCACGATATGTTTTCAGATTAAGTTCGTAAAAGTGTGTTTCTACCTGGACATAATGGACAAAGTAACCAACTGAAATTCAAGTAAGATTTATTTGGTCAGGAAAATGCAACTGACGCGTCATGACCGTAAGCCTAACGTTACTTTGGAACATCTTCAACATGGAGGTAGAAGGCCGGTCAGAATATTTGACGGGGATCTCGATCGGAAGGCTTTTTACGATGTTTTTTTTAGATCAAATACTGTATATGAACAGTGTGTTTCTACTTGGCGGAATGGACAAAATAAACGACTGTTATTTTTTTTTTTAGCATGAACCAAACGTGAGCTACGGTGAGTCCATATTTTTTTGGTGTTGGTTTCGGTTAATCTTTTTTTAAAATTGGTAAACGGAAACGTTCAATCCGTGTGGGTTACTCTATATCCGAATAAAAAGCACAGCACTTGTTTATTATTTCAGCTACATACATGTATTGGAACAGACATAGTGTGAGTGCTGTTCTGTGACCTTTACCAAGCATATATTATACCTTTAAAATATGTTTTACTTTCAACAAAGTAAATTTTTAGACTACAGTTGTAGTTCGCGTGTATAAGGCTAGTACTCCTACACATTGGTTACTGACACTTCAATGCCAGCATGAAATCAGGGATATTGACCTGTTCTATCGATAATGGTATCTGGGCTGAACCTGAATTGACCGCAACATCTATGTTCAATGTATATAGCAAGGACCTGATTTCATCAAATTTGTTCACTAATGAACATGGGTTGCACAGGTAGACAACCGGCAGTGAAGAATGTCTGTTGCTATTCACTCTGGGGGTTGGAGTAAGTTGTGTTGATTTTACCTCGATTGTTTCGGCCCACAGTAGGCTTGGGCGATAAGTGCTTTTTACTGTAAATTGATTAATCGCGCTGTAACTAATAGTGATTAATCCATTAATCGCGTTTACCTGGAAGTGACAAGACAAACAACACATACCTTGTTTTCATCATATCGGTACTGCAGTTTACTGCACTAGCATAATGCATTGATTAATAGAAGTTATAACAAATTCTGAATTCCTAGGCATTGAATTCTGTCATTTTTTCTGACAATGGATTTGCAAAATCTGTGAAACTATTATCACCCATAGTTATTGGTATTGCCTTCAGTAAACTTTGCTTTAATAGTTTGTTAACTTCAGAGTGTTGGCCGACAAGGCATTTTGACTCGATGAGCCACATGTACGCAGTTCCATATGTATGCATGTACAGGTCAACAATAGTACAAGATGACTACATGTAAGCCTACACCCTATGTAGGCTGTACATGATTATTATACAGTTAACGATTACTACACATATATGTGTTCACTTCATGGTTATCATACACAATGACTACACAGTAATCATCCAATCGAGTAGAGCCCATACTCCAGTAGTTGAATGTGCCATCGCGCCAAGCCTTGCTGGTCGGCCATGGTAGCCGAATAATGGGGACTAGAGAAAAACTTTGTTGCCAGCTGTCAGGCTTAATATACATGTAGATTCCTTGAATAAAAATTATATCCAATAAATCATATGGGTCATTCCGTGTCAATTCAACGCGCTTTGGAACCCGACCGACTTGGATTTCAATGAGTTTGGTATGCTTTTTGGCCTCCATGAGAAACCCCCAGAACCGAAATTTTATGTAATTTGGTCCATTACTTTTTGAGATACGGGTTAACGAATTTTTGACTAATTAGCACAATCTGTCACATTCAAACAGCCATATCTCCAGAAGTAAAGAACCTACAGACATAAATTTTACATCATTCTAAAGCTCTTATAATGACCTTCATTTTGTAAAATAAAACCAAAATTTTTTCATGTACGACAAAAAAAGTACATTAAAATTATGCGATTTTTTAAAAACAATTTTAGCTTGACATGTAAGTAACATCTCCAGAAAAATTTGGAGTGGGCGCTCATATACTTTTGGAGTTATGATAATTTAAACATCATATTTCGAGGATAAAAGCTGTAAAATTGCATTAACATTATATGCACTGCACATATACATGTACTTATGTACAGGTAATCCATGTATAGTAATGCATGTGCAAAAATATGAAGTATTTTGGCCTTTCTAGCCATTTTCATGTAACTACAAAACTGTACAAAAGCCCATCTTTTAGATGTTGCTGCATTTTAAACACTAGGCCCTATATCTCTCTGGGGGGGGGGGCTAGTGTACCTGTCAGCCAAGCATGTTAGCTAAGGGCCTGTTTGTTTAAGGTCCTATGCAGGGTACGCTAAAATGGGATCCGGATCCGCTGGATTTGTGATCTTGTGCATTAAACAAACAGGGCCTAACCTAGTCATCTCCATTCCATCAGAGTTTTTGTTGCAAATTGTATTTGCTTTGCAGGCATCTTTTATGTGTCTAGTCTCTGTAATACACAATTGTTACTATTCTGAGAGTGCATCATGTAATGTGTAATCATGTATTTAAGCAAACTAGCAATTGTTCCTTCCAGCTAATAATGGTAAACTGTAAGCTGTAAATTCCTTCAGGTTACACAGATACTCTCAGGATATAGTAATAATTGTGGAAATACAGAAACCAGATATGTTTACTTGATGTCTGCAAAAGAAATGAAATCTGCAACAACAAAAATTCTGATGGAATGGAGATAACTAGGTTAGTTAACATGCCTAGCTGACAGGTCCAGTAACCCCCCCCCCCCCCCCCCCCGGAAGATATAGGGCCCAGAGCAACATCTAAAAGATTAAGGATGGGCTTTTGTACAGTTTTGTAGTTATGCTTACTTGAAAAGGGCTAGATCTATCTAGGCCAAAATACCTCATATTTGTGCACATGCATTACTATACATGGATTATAATATTACATCTAAGTATTAATATATGTACAGTGCACATATTTACAGGTTTTATCCTCAAAATCCGTTGTTTAAATTGTCCTAACTCCAAAAGTATATGAGCGCCCACTCAAAATTGTTATGGAGATGTTACTTACATGTCAAGCTAGTTGAAAAATACACATTTTTTTAATCAAGGTCAAAGGTCAAATTTTAACGCAATTATTTTGTCGTACATGAAACATTTTTGGTTTTATTTTACAAAATGAAGGCCATTGTAAGAGCTTTAGAATGATGTAAAATTATATTTCTGTAGGTTCTTTACTTCTGGAGATATGGCTGTTTGAATGCGACAGATTGTGCTAATTAGTCAAAAGTTCGTTAACCAATATCTCAAAAAGTAATGGACCAAATTACATAAAATTTCGGTTCTGGGGGTTTCTCATGGAGGCCAATAAGCATACCAAATTTGAAATCCGTGTCGGTCGGGTTCCAAAGCGTGTTGAATTGACACGGAATGACCCATATTTGTGTGGGGGCAACTTACTAAGTGAGGAAAATATTATTTGTGAAAAATGCAAGATAGTATATCATAACTATTGCACTTTAATAAACAGCAAAATGTAGCCCTCATTCATGCCTCATCCACATTGACCATATAAGGCAATATGTATAATTCATCATTATTGGAAGCAGGCACGTACGCAGAATATTCTCCAAATATTTCAAAATGATTGGAGTAAGAGCTACTGGTCTGAAATTGTTTATTAGAGCAACTAATAATGATCTATGATTTCCAAATGCTTGGAACTATAGATGTATCGAGAGACCAATGAAACTGTCACGGAAAGACCTGCACTAAGTTCCTTGTTACAGGTCTTAAATACTTTTCCAAGGATACCATCTGGGCTTGAGGCTTCCAGAACATGTTCAACCTCACCGTCAGTAATGGCCAGTTAACCGGATTCATTAACGTTATCCCTATACCCATCAAACGTCTGCATGTTACTAAAATTATAATCAATGTTTTATTGTTATCAAATCATCTTGTTATCAATTATCTTGTAGAAAGAGTTCAGTTCATTTAGGAATGATATAAGGTTGTCCTGAGGGATTGTGAAGTTAGACTTACTACATCCTTAGCGAAACCAGTGATAGATTTCAGTCCCTTCCATGCCTGTTTTGAGTTTCCTTTTCGAAATTGGTCTCAAATTTTCCTTCCATACTGTCTCTTACATTGTTGTAAAAGCTTGTTTATCTGCCTCTGTAATACACTTTTGTTGGTGATCACTGTCTTTGTGTGCTTTCCTTTTCCTTTTTAGCAGATCACGCATCTCCTTTGTCAGCCATGGTTTATTACTCAAGTATTTTTACCATTTTCTCCTCAACAATGAGATCCTGGCAAAATTTCACATATCCGCTGATAGCATCAGCTTCATTAAGGAAGTCTGTGTTCATAAAGATGTCCCAGTCTGTGCACTCGAAGGAGCTTCGTAGGGCATCGATATTGCTGTCCGTCCATTTCTGAATTGTTGTTGTTGTTGTCAGTTTGGTTTGCTTCAGCTTTTGTTCATACTTTGGTGGGAGATATACCATGTCAGATCCTCCAAGTCCTGGTCTTCAACAGGCCTTGTATGCATTGGGAATGTTGCCGTAGCATTTGTCCAGGGTTCGATGACCTCTTGTAGGAATGTCAACATATTGATGAAAAAAGGACAGCTCTGTATGCAAGTTGCACTCGTTGAAGTCGCCCAGGATAAAATGACAGGAGTCAGGAGCATTCCTTTCCAAACTCTGGATGATCTCTGTCAGCTTAGTTGCAGCATTATTCTCGTGCGTTATTCTCGAAATATATGTGACTGTCACAAACAGGATGGCAAACGTAGACGATTAAAATGGATTAAAGGCCTATTTACACATACGCGACTTTGTCGCGTGACAATGTCACATGCATTTTTAACTGTGCGACTTGTCGCGCGACTTTTTGAAATCAAATTGAAAGTGATTTTGTCGCGCGACAAAAAACATTGTACACGTATTTCCCTATGTCCTTACATGCCAGCTGTATTGATTGCTTGGGAACGATGGATAAGAAAATAATAACTGAGGTCAAGAAATATAATTAATTATACGAGGCATCCAACAAACATTATAGATGCCGGGCGAAAAGACAACATAGTTATGCCTAATTTAGGCTAATTATGATCTCCTCCCGAGGGTATAGGATCGCCTTAGCTGCCCAAAAAACAGTAGGCCCATAAGCAAAATATATTCTTCCGAGCACGAAAAAGATTAGGCATATGAGGTGGCAATTTCTTGAAAAAGAGAAGGTCTGTTTTTGATTTTTATCACAAAATTTTGAAAAAGACGCGCGACAGATCTCTTACTTTTGGACAGTTGCGCATGTGCGACTTTGTCATGCGACTAAGTCGCGTATGTGTAAATAGGCCTTTAAAGGTAGTATCATACTTTGGTAAGAGACCAAAACAGAAATGTTCACAGATTTACTTATAACTTACAGGGTATGAAGATGGTGCTGGGAGAAACATACCGTTAAAATTGTTCTGCCTGAAATGGTGTATTTATCCAGAAATTAGGAAAACAACGACCTAAAATCTTTTTGATCTTTTAAAAGATCAACAAAAAAAAGAGAAAAGACTTAAGAAATACTGTGGCCATTTTTCACGATTTTCTCAAAAAGTGGGCACCGTATGGGACTGAAATTTTCACAGGTGACTGTGACTGTTTCTTACTTCATATTTTTGCCCATGAATCTGTACTTCTTTGACAAAAACCAAAGTATGATACTACCTTTAAAATACATGACATGACTATGACAGTAAAATAAAATGGCAGTTCACACGGAGAGCGCCTGTGAAATATTTGTGACTGTCACAAACAATTGGGTACTCTCATGGGAGGTAAAATGGCTGCAGGACAACTATCAATAGTTCAATATCAGTTGAGCAAAAGTGTTTGACAGTGATATTGCGGCATCTCTGTTTAACGTACATACAGACCCCACCACCTGATTTGTTGCCAGGCTCAGCTGACCTATCACTATGTTCACAGTGGAAACCATCAATATTACAGAAGGTGGAAGGATGGACGTCTTTGAAGCAAGTTTCACTGAAACACACATGTATTAGGCAACTGTCTCTATACTCTTGCTGTTGCAGATAGTTCACAGCTGATTTCACTTCATCTAGTTTGTTGCATAGTGAACGAGCGTTACCTGCTATAATGGAGGGTAATGGTGGGTTGAATTTTCGTCGCCGAAGTCTGCCGCCCTTCTGCCTCTCTTCCTTGTCTTCAATTCCTTAGAAATGTCAAAGTCGGGTGAGGCACTGAATGTAGATGCTTGGGTGCAGGTTGAATAGTTCATTGCGTCCGTACACAATGCGACCTTATAATGGCCACTCACCTACTACTCCAGAAATCTGGCCAAAGTCCCTCAGTGGAAACATCAAAATGATAAAAATCTTAACATACATTGTGCTTGAAGACATACACACCTGTCATGCCTGTACATGTACTCAACATGACACAGAAAATGCGAATACATACGTGTACACATACATTATCCACGAACAGGCAAAAATCAAAGAAGAAACAGAGCACTTGTACATCGGGTGGTCGCCGGCTATGACAGCACCCTCTAGTGGGTGGTGTCACTTTGAATAGGAAATGCACTGCAAATGAATACAGTACAAGCTTGCATTTGTATACATGTCTTTTACACATGCAGTGTGTACTTCATGTTTTCAATTAAATTTTCTCTTGTCTGTGTTGTTTTGCAGGTGTTATTCACTCAGCTAAGATACAGTGAACAGCAGTCCCTTCCACCCGATGCATTAAGAAAGGCTCTTGCTGTAGCCTTTCAAGATGAGCATCGTTTCCAACTTGGATTTATGGATGATGCAGCAGAGTGCTTTGTAAGTCACAGTGAATCATAGTTATTGTACTTAAAGTAAACTAAGAGAGTAAAGATTGAGGAATTTTGATGAGTAGAATCTTCTGATGCATTAATAATATAATAATAAAAATAATAATAATAATAATGGACACTGATAATGCACCGGTATCCGCCAAGCATGACGCTCATGGCGCAAATCAATTATTGTCCCTGGTCATCGGGCCATAATTTACATTCCTGAAACCATCTCAACTCCCTGGGGAGTATACAGCCCCAGCTGCCGTATTCAGCGCACAGAGGCTAATCAAACCACAAAGCCATCTCTACCCTCACAGATACCCATTTACACCTGGGTGAAGAGGAGCGATATGTGACAAAGCGTCTTACCCAAGGAGGCATTAACCCATGGCTGGAATCGAACCCACAATCTGTAGATTGACCACAAGACTTTGAGTGCAACACGCCAGACCACTAGGCCACAGCACCCCACAGGCCACAGCACCACATTATTTGCTTTCCGTTGATACTGTCTATTGGCATTGTCCAGATACAACAGTTACATGTCAGAGATGTCAAAATGCATAATTTTGGTACAGCATTTATGAATTGAAGCCTTGAATGCCAATCTAACGTAAGTAAGCATGTACCTCAATCTCTGGGCATTGTTGAACACTATGTTGGAATGCTTGATTATTGTCCATAATCATAAACAGACCATGGTCTCTAGCATTGCATTGATCTTGTTTAAACATAAAAACTATACTGAGCCACAAAAGAAGATGGGTCTATTCAATTTATCTAGTCATTTAAGGCACTGACCCTCTCTGTGACATTCATGACACGTGACCACTTTTTGGTTATGACAAGAGCAACACTCAAGTCAGAAACTTTGTACAAACTTTTGTTGAATCTGATTGATTTAAACAGCCGCAAATGGAATGTCCTAAATACATGTATGATAATGAATTGTGTGGACCCATCATTTGCATTTCTTTTGTGGCTCAGTATACATTTACAAAGATGTGTTTTAGGTCCGGATCAAAGTAGGCAATTCACTGGCAATCATTTCCTGGCATTTTGCAAGAGAAAATAATTTACCTTTCAAGTTTGACATGATACTCTTGAAGATTTTGGGATACTGCTAGAAAAAACTTTGTTGCTACCCATCTTTTCTTGTGCATGCAGCGTGTAGTTGGTTGCATCCAAGCTGCTAGCAATTGCCTAATGTGGCATGACTCTATTTTCGAACAAAGTTATTTTACATGTATGAAATATTTGTCATTGACATTTTGTTCTCACTAGGAAAACATCTTGACTCGCATCCACTATCATCTAGCTTATAGTGTAAAGGAAGACCTATGTGATGCCAAACATTGTATACCTCATCAGAAATTTGCTATGACAATTATTGAACATGTAAGTATAAAAGTCACTTATGGCCACTTCAGACATAGCAGAATACTTGTCTTAGTTTATTTTTATTTTGCCTATTTTAAAGTTTTCATATTCTTTTCTTCAGTAATTGTCTCCATGCATCGGTTAAGTGATGGGCAATTCTCCATGGGAGAGGAAAAAATGTCAAAAATAGATATTTACACATTGAATCTTTCTGTATTTTTTCCAGACTTCAATTAAATGGGGAATTCAGATCAAAAAATTTAATTGAAAAAAAAACAAAATAAAAAAAATAATCAGTGTTTTTTTTATTTATGATTAAATATGTGCAGAATTGTACTTTCTGAATATCAGTGAAAAGGTTTGAATCATTTTATAATGTTACAAGTTACCAACATTACAGAGGGTCATAACAAAATATATATATAGTGAAGGCCTCCATTTACAAATGTTAAAATTAGCACATTGTTATGTTACTGAAAAAAATGACAAACGTTACTCATTTCACAAACTTTCTTGGTTTTTGCCCTTTAAATCATGTATGTTGATAAAGGCCCTACTATGAACATAAATGGAAAATAAAAACCCTTATAATAATAATTTCTTGGCATTTTCTCAAGTGGTAATGGAATTACGAAACTGTAACGGAATTACACATGCATTGTGTACATTTGCACATACGTGGCAAGTATGAAGATGTTGATATTATTGAGACGACAAACTTCAGATTGATCCTACCTGAACCCCAGATGGGTAGAAGCTAAAATCAATCAATCAGTAGGAGCATGCGCCGCGGCAGCGTGTTGCCGCATCTAACTTCAAGTGGTACTCCTTCGGTCTCCTGATGGCAATCCCCAAGGCAGCCATGCGACCCATCCCCATCCCAGCAAAATAACAGTCCATTTGAGGCAACCACGTGTCATGCAGGACGCCCTACTGGGCGAGTCTTACCAGTAGGTTCTCTCATAGAGAGAATTCGCAAGACGCGATCGCTTGCAGGGAACCTAGCCACATGAGCTTACAGTTGTATCTGACGTTCACGTATTATGCAGGTAATAGGTTTCATCTGTCTCTCCCTGAGTCACCTCTCGTTAGACACATGGTCCGAACAGCGCACTGCAGCGGTACCCAAGGATCCTCCTCAGAGACCCAGTACCGTCAAGGCCAAGGTCCATGTCTCACAGCCTTAGAGTAAGACAAGCAAGACCAGGGCCCTGAAAACCCAAATCTTTGTCCTCTTGCATAGATATGGTGAATGCCATACAGACCGGTCCAGTGAGTCCATCACTCCACAAGCCCTACCAATCCGCTTGTTGACTTCATAATAACAGCTTGCAGAGAGATGGATATCACTGCCGAGATAAGTGAACATATTGACCAATTCCACATTCTCACCACACACGGGGACTGACTTGAAGTGCATCACCCAAAGAATCATTGAAGACCTGTATTTTTGGTTTTACCCAAGACACTTTTAGCCTCAGGGGCTCCAACTCGGAGCTCAGTGTCTCAAGAGAGCCCACCAGCAGCTCCAGAGTCTCCGTAAAGATAACAGCATCATCGGCAAAGTCAAGGTCAGTAACCCTGACATCGCCGATCGAAACTCCACAGCCTGAGTCCTCTACCGTCTTCCCCATGGCCCAGTCCCTACAAGTGTTGAGAAGTGTGGGAGCCTCATTCTTTCCTTGTCCCACACCAGTCGAAACTGGGAAGAACTCAGAGATTGAACCCCCTCACCTCACAGCACTCTTGGTACCTTAGTATAGTTTGAACAGTAGAGTCATCAGTGTCTGTGGTACCTCGCGGAAACACAGAAGCCACCAGAGGGCACCTTGATCCACCAAGTCGAAGGCCTTGCAGAGATCACAAAGGCTGCAAAGAACATACTACGATACTCGTGCATGCGCTCTGAGAGGACCCGCTGGGCCAAAATACGGTCAATCTCTTTGGAGTGAACCCAGACTGCTCATGTCGCTGATGCTTAAGCAAGTGAGGTCGTATCCTGGCCAGAAGAATCTTAGCAAGAACCTTGCTGGGTGGAATTCGAACCGGTGACCTCTTGAATACCGTACAGGCGCTCTACCAACTGAGCTATCCAGCCCTACGTTGGTGGTGTCCCTAATAGTCAATTATCTTGGTTCATTTGGCAGTCAGAAGCCATGAAACCATGCACACACCGCCATATCCCTGAGATCATTTCACCGATACACGCAGCAATGTTTTTTTTAATAAATTAAAAAGCTGTATCCACGCACATTAGATCCTGTACATGTTGCCACGAAATGGCCGTGACATCATCATGGCGCCATCTAACATTTTTATTCCATATAATAAAGCAGGGTGTCCGCAGGTCTTTAAAAAGTCTTAAATTTAATTTTCCAAATTTACAGCCATAAAAAGCATTAAAAGGTTTTAAATTGAATTTTCAAAGGTATTGAAAAAAATTCTGGAAGCGAGTTATTTTTACATTATGTTTTATTATATTCTAATCAGATCTTAAAAAAAAAACAGCATCACGGAACGAATAATTTGGAAAATTGCAGCGCACATAGTATGCCTTTGGTGAGTTCTGAACGCACATGGCAAGCTCAGTCAGGGGTTGTCAAACCGATACGAGAGTTTGCGGAATTATCGTCTGACTTTGTGTACACGTGTTTATATGAGACTAAATGGTGCAGGAAACAGACCCTACTTCGGTGATTGTGCGCCCTACATCAGTCAAAATGGCTAAAGCACATGTAGTGTTCTCCGACACTCTCCGGCGCTTCACGCTTAAAAATTGTCGCCGCACTTTAAAATCATGCTGCCATGTTTACATATACAGAATATACGTGTATATATGTATATTTACTTTTGAAATCATCTGGAAACAATAACAACCACTTATTCTAACTTCAAGACTTTCCGATGTTTTTGTGCGAACTGGCAAATTTTGGCGACTGGAATCAACATACATAAATGATGTACTACACCGAGCAGTGACTCGCCCTGCCTTGCATGCATACACGTGCTCGGCAAGAGACCTACTTTTGCTGCATACGATCTGCACACACATACACAAATCTGGTTACGCGTCTCCCCCTCGACTTGATCCATTTCAATCAGTTTCTGCTCTACAGCACCATGCTCAATCCATCGATTTTGCACTCAATCTTGTTCGTCGTCGAACTTTCGCGAAACTTCGCAAAAATTCTTCCCTAAATACAGCGCTTTCAATGATGTTGCTTTTAATAGTCAAACTACATTTGCGAAGATTTTTCATACATCCACATGAAGTAAGATGGCATTTTTTTAAACTATGATGTACAAATTCTTACATAAAGTTGAGTTTGTGATTGCAACTTTGACTCTAATCTTGCCACAACACGATTTTACCTTACCGCGATGTGCTGTGTGATAGTCGTTGGGCTAATGCTTCGTGTGGCCGGTCAACATGCTACCTACATTGTGTGCCGCGTTGCACGGAAACCTTTGTTGTTTAATATCTCTATGCAAGGATGTTTCATGTTCATGTTTTAGATTGGTTTTCGCTCTTTAATAATCCTAAGATTCACTTATTTTGTCATCTGTCATCTACATTTGATAAATTTCTCTTGGCCCTTAAAATAATACGACCTAGTTTTTATATCCTGGGCTAATAAATGTATTCACTTTTTTAAAAAGGAGCTAGTACTAATCTTTTATTTGACATTGTTCAGTAACTTTGTGCTACATGTGAAAATTGCTTCTTACATTAGAAATAAAAGGATATAACACCGTAAAGTATGTATGCTTCGCACAACGGTTTGCAGCTTTTAGAAATGTTTATTTATTTTACTATGTCATGAAAGAATTGCAAATACAGCGTGCTTGTGAGCTGCTTTATACATTATGTTGAATTTGTTATGGTCTTAAATTAAAAAGGGTCTTAAATTTGACTTGCTGAAACCTAGCCTGTTCACAGGCTCTGTGTTATGACCCATTGAACGGAGGCCCGAGCCGGCTGCGAATACCAGGCCTACCGTGCCAAAGAACAAGCCTCAGACGTCAGTGGGTAAGAGCAGTGTTAAATGGTGATATATAAATGCTGTATGTACATCGTCATCATCCC
Source organism: Astropecten irregularis (assembly GCA_963971285.1). Taxonomy (NCBI): domain Eukaryota; kingdom Metazoa; phylum Echinodermata; class Asteroidea; order Paxillosida; family Astropectinidae; genus Astropecten; species Astropecten irregularis. The sequence continues at coordinate 7,943,109 of OZ020263.1, forward strand.
TTCCACTGCTCCCCTCGAGCGAACTCGATTGCGGACTTCAGAGAGACGTGTAGAGGCACCAATGAGCACCGTGACTACCCCGTCAATTTTCTGGCTCTACCCGAGTGGGAAACCATGAAGAGCCACATTCATGTACACGACTGAACCGCTATGAGGGTTACTCCAGCCCACACCAGGCCACCGACTGTTACCACAACAGAGCGAGGAGAGGAGACCTCGGGCTTCAGCCGACAACGCAGAGGTGGGCCATATCCCCTATACTGCTGTCCAGACCACAAGGGAAATGGAGAGCGGCTATAGTCCTCATACAGCTTAGCTACACCGCCTACCCGGCCGCCCTAGCCCATTCAATGCTACTTGGAGTCGAGCTGCCTCTGGCTCTGCGGCTGAACCTTCTTAAGCCAAGTCGTCCCATGGCCGACCTGTCCGGTGTCTGCCGATACTGGGATCTATACACTGTACATTCCTCCCTACTACCCAGCTCTGCGTGAGCAGAAACCATACCATAAGGCTCGGTCAGCTCCCGACCAGTCTTCAGTCGACGCATCACAAGTCGAGTTGACCCGCGGACGACTTCCATGGGCACAGGGATAGATAATACCTTCTTTCCTGTGGGGCGGGAAGCCGTGAGAACTCCCTCACTCAGCTCTAACCGCCCAATTGCTATGCCAGCTCTCACTATGCTCTCGGGCTCGGCCCTCCTCTGCCTGTGGTCTACATGTACTTGTTCAAGTCGAGTTGTTCCACGGTCGACTTGTCTGTTGCCTTCTGTCATGGGAATCAATGCATCCACCCCTACTGCCCGGCCCTATGGAGTGGACGGCTGTGGGGGTTCCCACATATAGCCTTTACCGCCCGATGTCTGCACGCCAGTGCAACCCCTAAATACTGCAGGGCTCAACCCATTCCCGTCTGCGGCCGAATTGTCTCAAGTCGAGCAGTGCCTCGGTTGACCTGCCTGCTCCCACTGCATGTACGATGTATCGTTGATATGTGTGCAAGGATTGGCAATGCTTCAATAATCATGCAAGTACATTACACACGGATTGTGACAGGCGCTACATTTTAAGCATATACTGTACATGCGTACATGCGTATATAATATCGGCTTCGTATTATTACCACTACCCTCCAGTATTGCCCGACACTACCAGCACAACATTACCGAGCACAGCGCTCCGCCGTCAGCAGGATCGACGGCTAGGATGCCACATATAGTACACTGCCACGGCCCAGATTTCCCTCTTGGCGCGACCCCGTTTAAAGGTACATGCCGGCTTCAAAGTCCAAAAAAATGAAGAGTGCAGAGTATAACACAATATTTCTAGAACACTGGATGAAGGTTTTCGTGAAAAAGAATCAGAAATAAGTCGTTTAATTAGGGTTAATTAACAGAAATCAAAATAAGGTCAAAGGTTAGCGTATACGCATTTCCAGCCGTAACAAGTGTTAGAAGGATGTGGCACACCAATGGTTTTAGACTGGTACTTGTAGCTGTGACTAAATGTTGCAGCTGTCATTTGAGAATTCCAGGAACGTGATACACGTACGCTCAAGCTGTTTACGATGCAAAAATCATTGGCAAAACAACAAAACAAATCTGTTGAAAAAATAAGGCTTTTCAAAATTATTCACAAAATGTTTCGAAGTTGACACAATGTTTTTGAGTTGATGCAATGTTTTTGAGTTGACGCAATGTTTTTGAGTTGACTCAATGTTATCGAGTCGGCGCAATGTTTGCGAGTTGTCGCAATATTTGCGAGTTGGCACAATGTTTGCGAGTTGGCGCAATGTTTACGACATGGCGCAAATTTTTGCGAGGTGGCGCAATGTTTGCGAGTTGATGCAATGTTTGCGAGTTGGCGCAATGTTTGCGAGGTGGAACAATGTTTGCGAGTTGGCACAATGTTTGCGAGTTGACGCAGTGTTTTTGACGAAAGGATTTTGGTTCATAATCGATGAAACAATTTTGATCTGTTCCTAGCTCTATGTTTCGAGGGACCGAAACAATTTCCACATGAATACACAAAATATAATTTTTATAATGACACAAAAAGATTTTGAGGGCATGAAATGATTTTCATGTATGACAAGAAATTATCTCCAGGCTATCCCGCTCCGTTCGAAAATCCCACAAAAAAAAAAAAAATGCAACAGGGACCGGGTGAGTGAGTCAGCCAACTTGCATGCCGTGCGGTCTCGCATGAAAAATACTACACGAACGTCCGTGCGTGGATGGATCGGGCCGCACTGGTTATCACGGGCCTCGGGCTGAATGCGTAATTATCACGTAAACGGCCAAATTTTACCGTTTATTTGTGTGGAATGTTCTATTCCTATTTTTTGAAGACCTTTCCAGTCATGATAAAGGCATGCATTGGCACCAAAAAGCGCCCAAAGTAGCGCAACGAGGCCGGCGTGTACCTTTAACCGCTGTAGTCATGGGTGCAATACCCGTAGTGGACAAAAGAAGGAATAGATAATTAACTTTAGCCTGGGTGATTAAATTGTGAGGCCACTCCGATGCTCGTATGACCTATCCACTATTCGCAGTATTTTTCCTGATGTCAAAGGTTAAATACATGTGATACCATGGCTCATCACATAGAAGCCTAGAACACATCGGTACCAGGAGGTGAACAGTTACAGTGGATGCACCAACCTGATTCTCCTACATGTAGATGAAGGGACACGACATACAGCATGCCCAAGCAGCCAAGGAGCTGGCATGCGTCTACACAACATACTACCATTGACAGCATCACGAGCTCCCCGCACGCTGCAGGATAGCCACCACTAGTGATCAGTAACGACGCCGCAGTACCCCGAAGTATCCCACTCGGACCTCCAGACCCAGTTGGTTTTCGATGCCACAGAGACCTCCAGCTTCCACCCACCTTGCCCTTATCATCCCACTGGCGGTTGCTGACCAACGGAAACACAAGGTCAGCACTCTTCTCCCGACCTTACCGAAAGCGACGAAGAAATGTCACAAAGAGCTGCGACTGCTGCCCCTGGACCGCAGGTCAGTATCTTCAATTAATCAAGGCAGCGACCAACCTGACGGCTGGCCTTTCGACGGATGGCCCATACAGGCTTTCACCACACTGGTCCTATACCCTACTGACAGGTCCCCATCGGCTCGCCCTCCAGCACTTAACAACTACGGCTAATGAGTGATGGAAATAGACCTGCATCAGTCCATCACTCACCCAGTTAACAACTCAAACCAGGGAAACACAGAAACTTGGGCACTTCACATCTGGCCTCTGCCTATCACCCGACGTGTAGGATGTTATCTCTGCATGCCAATGCAGAAACTTTTAGGCCATGTCCCCAGGGGATGCCACTTCACTGAGACAGTCCCCCTTAAGACTAGACCTTCCGAGGATAAGAGTGACTGAACCCTCAGTTCACATCACCCTGTCAAATGCAGCCCATATCTCCATTAGCATCACAGTTGAAGTATAACGCAGCACATCCACCAGCACCTCCCCTGGTCTATGAAGGAAGATCACCTGACGACCGACACCCCTTAGACTGGCCATCTAAGCCGCATACGTCAAGGCCCTTGATGTTAGAGCGGTCTCCGCATCCTGGCCCTATTTCAGGGGAGTTCCGGTTTCAGACATTTGCAAGGCAGCATGCTGGAAGTGCCTGCCTGCTTTCACCTCCCCCTAGTTAAAGGGTAATCTTGTTAGAATTTTTTTGTGGGGGTCAATCAATTCTATTGGGTCTTGGCTCCCTTTCCTTGTTTAGATTAGTTGTCTAGCATAGAAGATATTTTTGAAAGAATAAGCCCTAACTAAGTGACAAATGGGCGTAATTCCGTTTAATAACGAAGAATTGTTCACATGATGTGTATTTTGATTTATGGGTACAGCTTTAAGTTCAAAGTATAGTGCTGTATTCATTATGTTCTGTATTTGTAGCTTCTTACCGTATGATAAAAGATAGATTTATATAAACAGACTTCATGAATACACTGCATCTTTAAATACAAAATGCATAAAGTAGTAGTTTCAACTTAACCAGTTTGCAATGGATGATGCCCAAGCACGCGGACAATTTGTGTTTGACATCCTGAAGTCTTGATAAAGAGCCATAGGGTTTCTCAGAAAACGGGGAGATATTTTTTTTTTGACTTCATAAGGCGCTTAAATTTATGACGCTAGTGACGGTTGACATCTTGTTGAAAACCTCAGTTGCGGATATCTTGATCAAACATGAACTTTTGATACATGTATGTAACACTGTATTGGATATTTTTGTCCGCGGATGACATTTTGACACAGCATGTTGGCCGTGTTTTCTGTCGAATTCATGGCCTGACACCACAGCCGATAGTCAATTATCTTTGCTGTTTGGCAGTCAGAAGTCATAAAACCACACACATAGCGCTACATTCCAAGAATAATGTTATCAATATGGGCAGCATTATCAATGCTGCAACCTGAGAAACAGTACATGGGGGATCATACAAAGAGGATGGTTGCTAAACAAACAAAATAATTGACATTTAGTGACACCTCTGACATATAGGGCCGGGTAGCTCAGTTGGTAAGAGTGTTCCCGGTACGGAGGTCGTTGGTTCGAATCCCGCTCCAGTCAATTGTTACTTTTCAATCAAATTAATCAGCCCTCTGTTTGAGTATGATTAAAGTGATTGTTGTTTACACAATGTAATTTGGACGTTCATGTGCCCCTTACTTAATTTTTTGCAGAGTGTTTGTACATGTGGAGCTACTTCAGAGCCTTTTCCATTCACACAGATGGTCCATTATGTTTCTTGCAATGCTTTATGGTAAGTCAGCATTTTGTATTATTATTCATATGTTATTATTCTTATGTATTTTTTCATATTCTATTCCACCTGCGGTACATTCTATGTTTTCTTCATATTTTCTTTACAAATAACTAATTATTATTTAAATAACTAAAGGTCCTAACATGTTCATACTAGGAGGAATTGCACATATCTTATCAATCCAACCAGAAAAAGGATGATTTCCATTAAAAAACCCAACATATACTCTTGTTCGTAAAAATATGAGACTTGCCATAGACTTTCTTAAATACACCAATAACACATTGGGAAAACTCTCATCTTTGGTCTTTCCATTTTACGTCTTTAACCAAACTTTTTCAAAGAAAGTCCATACATAGTGTAGATGTGTGCTGTATCATCAGGTGTCAAATTACAAGCAATTTTAATTTAAAGTTGAGCAAATTCGAAAAGTTATTCATCGTGGTAGATATATAAATAAATAAAAATGTACTTATCTATTGTCACACGATGTGGTCGAGATGGTAGAGATCGCAATGTTTCATATGCAAACTGCAATACTTCATCAGGCGATGGCACTGGTCATGTTCGTGCTCCTTATATCCGGTTCCGGGGGTTCTAAGGTGTGTGGTGTTGTACCGTGATTGGGCAGTGCAGCAGTGCATGCTACTGGCCGATTGGCCCATGCTACGGTGGGTGCTGCATGCTGTCTCACCCTACGTGTCCATGCCTCAGGGATTTCCATGCCGGTGTCTCTGTTGTTGCTGGGATGGAGACAGATCTGAATGTCCTGCTTGACCCGTCGGGTGAACCAATGGTGGTCTCTGTCCACACACGTGACTCCGTCCCAGTTCGGGGTGTGTCCCTTCCCTCCGGTGCGTGCAAGTCTGACGTCCCTCTGGTGTTCCTTGATCTGCTTGTTTCTACCTGTTTCCCCGATTTCACGATCTCTACCGTTGACCACATCGTGTGACAATAGATAAGTACATTTTATTTATTGATTTCAATTTGATAATCAAAATCTTTCAAAACAAAGGAATCTGAGTGGAAGAGTTTCCTGGCTGTAATTGAGTGACAACTCAATTATTTTTCTTCAAGCGGTGGAGCTTTATTTTGGCTGAGCCTTGAATAAGTTTGGCAGTCGACTAGAGTGGAATAATTTTACCCATCTAGTAGCAAGTATATCAGACATTTTACTCTTTGTATACACCGATGTCTAAAACATTGGAACGAAGGTCTGCTTGCCGTATTCCCTGAAAGTCCTACTCCTTAAAATAAATCTCGTTCCCCTGAAAAATAAATAAATCCTGAGCCCCTAAAAAAACATAACCCAACAACAAATGCCGATCCCCTGAAATACAGTTCTTCCCCTATTGAAATATAAATCCCGATATCCTTTGGGAAAAAAATGCTTGCGACGGGATAAAACGATCCCCTACAACAGGGAACGAAACTGGCGGTGGCCCGGTGGAAGATGTATGGCCACCATTAATAAAAAAAATTATAAGTTTTGGTAGCCTATCAGGCGATTAAAGAATGGTGCCGCTACTGGCCTGTGTACATTAAATTCTGGTTTGGGAGTGTTGGGATATTTTATTGCTGGCACAACCAAACAGAATAGTCAGAGTTGATAGGAGTGGAATTGCTAAGCGTGACAGACTTTTTTGGATGTAAAAAAATGGATTCTGGTCGCGAGCCACGGTAAACAAGCGCTACTTGAATGCACCACATACACACGTAAAGTAGGCTTCTGGCCTACACGTGGTTAAAACTATTTCGCTGGTACATGTTTCATTTACCAAATATTTGATAACTTCACTGGTCTTTTTGTTTGCTGGACATCGTTAACAGCAAATTCATATCTTTCTCCAATTTTAAACTGCAAGGCACTTTTGGTTTAAACGAAAAGTACATGTAATGGTCACATGACTTATTGACAAAACATTTTTATTCTGTACATTGTCATATAAACAAGACATGAAGGGAACACACTGATGAAGTGATATCACTGTTGCACTTGTTGTTGCACAAATTCGCTGTATGGTCTTTGTCTATGCCAACATTGATCAAAATCAAAACGTTGGTCATGCCTTTTTAGGAAATTTTACTAGAAATTTTTTTTAAATAATTAAAATCATTGTGATGTCACTCTATACTACGCATCAAAATTCATAATGATTGGCTGATGCATTATATGAGTGTAAACATCACATTGATGATATTACGACATACACTTTAACAGTAGGAGGAATCACCTGTACTCAACTTCTGTGAAAAAGGAATATATATATATATATATATGTTTGATGTTTGTTTTTCCTAATTTTTGATTATTATTGTTTTAAAATATAATTAGATTCACTTTTTTCTGCATTTTGTGGTCCTTTATAAGGAACAAAGAACATTTCCTTATTGGACTAATAAAATGTATGAATGAATGAATGAGTGAAGGGATGAATTAGGGATGAATAAAATATACATTTACTTTATTCTGTTCTTTGTTTTAGTGCTGAAGCAAAAAAGTTGAAGGAGAAGTTTAAATGGAATAGCACTGTCTGCTTCGGACAGGTTTTGAGGAAAGCTGGTGCAATAGGTGATATTCGAGACTGCCCGGTAAGAATAGTTATGTGTTATTAATTATTGTAGCTGATGTTTGTGTGTTACAATGTTTATACCGTTAATACCTGTGTATAAGACACACTTTTTTTCACCTCAGTAAAAATTGAAAGTTGGGGGTGCGTCCTATACATGGGTATCGCCCGCTGGCGGCCTTGCTAGTGTTTAATTGCAAATCATCGTGCAGCACTAGTAAAAGCTTCTGAGGCACTATTGTCCGTATGAACCTATCACACTCTTCATCGGCAGCAGCTGTAACCAAGTAGCATAATATCCTGGCAAGCATTATGCTGTGAGAGTTATGTTTCTTGCCTGACACCACATCCACAATTCCTCTGTGAGGCTGGACATTTCTGGGGAACGTGTTACCCCCTTGCAATTGATGTAAGACAGAGCTGTCGTGTTGTCTATTAGTAGTGGGATGCATACATCTCGATGATGGCTGACTAATGAACAAAGGGCATGGAAGATTGAGAGTAGCTGATTGATATGTAGAAACTGTTCAAGAGACCAGCAGCCCCGGCACTGTTTTTCTACCAGACAGGTGCTCCAACCCTAAAGTGTGTAAGGATGGTGAAGTTCCTGTCCAGTTTTAGACTGGGGTAGAAGAGTTGTGCTGGGAACACAGCTTCGATTGTTGATGATAAGGGACTGAGCAGTTTGCCAAACCGTGTACTGTTAAGATAAGACAGTCAGACCTAACACCTCTTGAGTCTTGACAGTGATCCAATTCCTTGGTGACCTATTCGTGAAGCAAGGACGAAGTCATGGTCTTGGAGTTGACGAGAAAACCAAGATAATATCTTCTATGATGGCACTAGCTGAAACTTGTTATGATTGATTACAAATCCAAATTGGATGTTGCTGACAACATTTTCCTGGCATTCGTCAGATGATTTGCCCCGAATCAGTATGTTGACTAGGTAGAAGACATCTTAAATTGCTACCTGATGGAGGTGAGCAATAACTGGCTTCAAGGCGTTGGTGAATGTACTTGGAGCACTCAACATTCTGAATGGAAGACTAGCAAACTGAAATATCGGGTTGTTCCAAACCAGATATACAAGCAATGATGAATGGGTACAAATAAATTTGACTAGATTTCAGAAACCAACTGTCCTGAGTGAGAGTTCTCCAATGCCGAATAAAAAACCTGAGACGACTGACTGAGTTTTAACTCAGTTTAAAAACAAGTTGCTAAGACTTATCTTCACTGTTGCGGCTGACCTTGGAATTGCTCTAGGAAGACAGCAGTGCCAAAAAAGCAAGTTTTCTGTCTTCTCTGCCTCCTCTTATTACTTGACGAGGTTTCCCTCAAAGAAAAACTCCAGGGATGGCGCATTCCTCTTCAAGGAATCAATGCAATGGTCAAATACATACTTGTCAGGCCAAGGCAAGGCTCTGACTGGCTGCACCTAAGAGAATTTAAGTAGAGGTGACATGACATGATCCTACACCATGGTCTTGTCCATCTGGTCTGGGCATCACAATTCAATTAGGGCATCAAACATCTCCCACTCAGCTGGGGTGAGATTGTTGGCCAGTTCCTCCTTTATTTCCTCATGGCCAGGTATGGTTTACCAAAGCTCTGCCCACATGACAGGACCTTGTGGCTTGTCAGTTACTTAATATTAATCCAAATGACTTACGCTGTAGATTTCAAAAGCTATCTGTAATGTCTGCGACGCAAGATGCATCGTCAACAACGTCCGATGCAAATCTAATTCAACAGAAAACTGGAGCGGTTCCCTTGCCCGTGGATGTTCGAAATTACCGAGCTCAATAAGGTTGTACTAATGGCAGGAGACACGATACAGGTTTCCGATCGTTGTTGTTGAAACTGAAAGCGGCACTGCAGGCCGGCAGGGTTTCAAAACATGAACCAAGTTTGGCAGTATGCCATAAAATCCATACCCGAATCATGCACGGCAGAATGTCATAAAATCCAAGTGGGAATAATGTATGAAAGAATGGCGCCATGTTGTTGATGAAAATGCTGCCCTCTCGTGTCAAAGGTCATCACAGGAAAATTTCAAAGATGGCCGGCGGGGCCTTTCAGAAAATTATACCCAGAGCGGGGACCTGATGGAACTGGGACAACCCAAGGCGAAGTTGAGCCCATAACATTACCCGGTTGTGCCGTCGAAACATGATTGAGTCATGGGAAATTCCATGCGGCATGCGCGATTTATGGTTACGTCTTCTTCAAAGTGTTCTTTGCTTTTGGAAGGCTTTTTAAATGATGTTATTTTTTATCAAGCATTTAGGTCATGTACGTATATACTATAGAAGATTTTGTTTAGATCAAGTATGTGAAAATTGTATTTCTAAAAGTTTGCGGGCAAAATGGACAAAATATTAACTGACTGAAATTCAAGTACCGGTATATATTCTACAGTTTACACTGTTGGGGTTGTTTGGCATGATCCAAACATTCATCCCTTTTTTCCCCTTTCAGTTTCCATTAATAGTTAGCAGAAATTTGTTACCGGAAAATAAAATTTGGGTAGGTTAATCTATAACCGGATAAAAATCCGAACACTAGTATATGGAACTTGAATGTAGTGTCCGCTGGATGTAGAATCCTAGAGATGCTTTTTCCGGTCCTCGCTCTATGGTAGAAATAAAATACTGTTTGTTCATTTGCACAAAACGATGATAGGCTGTACACATACCGGTACTACTTTCACTGCAGCACAGCGCAGCACGTAGCACCCTACAGTAGGTACATTGCAGCTTGTTGTAAACACAGACAAAACATTTCAGAAAGTTATGAGTTGGATTGAGGAATTCATTGCTTTTTTTCTCTCTTAAATTTGCATTAATAAATTGAAATACAAAGCATCAATGAACAGAGAAAAATGAGTGCTGTACTTTTCCAAATTTTATCTGGTTGTTCACAGACTACCATGTCTGATTTTTTTTCTGCCAGCTAATGTCAAAAGTTTGGTGCACCATATACACGGGTATTTATGGTACATTACAAATATACATGGTGTAACTATATTAAAATTTCCTAGTATTCACTTCCTAATAGCAATTTGCTATCTTTTTTTGTCAGATGCATTTAGTGACAGAAGTCGGTCTGAAAAGTAAAGTTTTGACAATCACTGCTTTGTTTCCCTTTTTATGTTACATTGTCCTGTCATACCATATACAACATATTTTGCAAGTTAATATGGCACTAGTCTTCAGTACTGGAGCCCTCCATTATAGTACATGTCTTTTATTGAAAATGAATATGTTTTGAAAAACAAATAACCCAATGTACTGTAATTGTTTGTATTTATGATATTTTGCAATAGAGTGAGTGTGGTAAAAAGATCAACAAAAGGAAGGTTCTCATGAATTGTCCAGATGTCAGTAAGTAGTTAATATTTTGAAATATAAGATTGAAATGTGGCATTGTTTTTAATATTGAGTATTATTGTTTGCCCCAAATCATACCAGTTTCACCTCTTTATATACTCCATGGGCCAGCCGATATGTCGGTACCATCTGGAGGGACTAATTATAAATAGAGTTTTAAGATGTAAAAAATATAAAAATGGCAAAATAATATGATGGACGGTCCAAAACGGTATCTTATGTCTACTTTTTGAAAGATTTCAAAAGTAAGTTTCAAAGTTCTGAGAGCCTCTTCCGTTTTTTCGCAACAGACGACTGTTAAAGGAATTTACAAAATATTGTATAGCAAATTTGTGAACAAATAAAGAACTTTTATTCAGCTGACAGGAAACAGCCATAGTTCAACGGGTGGAAGATTACAGCAGTACCAGTGATTATGCGCAGATTCACAGGGATTTATTACAAAATGTGTTTTTATTCAATAATGACAGATTAGCAGTGATTCACGGGATACTTTAATGTGTTTAGAACTATTCAGGGCTTGATTCAATCTGCCTTCAGTGCAAGAAAATGTCGGACAAGCAGTTAATGACCAGTTGAAGTCTTGCATCAGTTTACTTCGTCTTTTTTTCTCCAGTGCGTGGAAAGAGCTTTCAGAATGTATCAATCTCTAAAAGTCACCAAATCGAAACACCAAGCTTCTACTTCCTAGTGCTACCGAAAATTACCGAAAATCTTCAAAGGGAACTCGGTTCATGGGAAGGCCGATCATCATGGTCGGTTGCGAGGCTCCGACGCAACTTCGATATCGTATGCATTATTTTTTTCTTCGAGGGTTCTTCTTAAACTCAGCTAGTTTACTTTGGGAAAGGATAATTTTGTAATTACTCTAGACATAGTTTCATGCAGTGTTTATACACAAACTGCCCGCAACTTAAGAAGGGACAACTCAGTCGGACGCAATAAACTTGAACAGGTCACTCGGATTGTGGATATACTGAGCTATTTTATAGAGGAAAAAATCACTTGAAGTCGGCTTGAATTGAGAAAAAACAGAGAGTTGAATCAGATTGGATCTTGTAGTTTCTATAATAAAGAAATCATAAACCAGAAGTTGTTTCGAGGAGTACAAAAAAATTAAAATGTCGCATTCAGTAATACTCCTCAACATAAACATCGGCACGGCCATCATGGTAATGTGTCTACGGCTGTTCTCTGTTAGGTGAATACAATTTCTTTAATTGTATGTGAAACTGCTATGCAACAATTTATAAATTCTTCAAACAGTCGTCAGTTGCACAAAATGGAAGAGGCTCTCTGAACTTTGAAACTCGCCGTTAAATTTTTTTTTTTTAAATAGTCAAAAACTACCGTTTTGCATCGTCCATCATATTGTTTTGCCCTTTTTTGTTTACATCATAAAACTCTATTGAGAATTAGTCCCTCCAGATGGTACCGATATGTGAAATTTCAGCCCCTGGCTCAAGGACTAATATATATTTAACACTGTAAACAACAAATACTGAATTACATGTAAGGAAAAAAAGGTGATCAAAGCATAGAGTAAGGAAGTCTCTTCCTAATACTCTATGATCAAAGTCAACTCAATGTTGAGTTGCTGGTAGTAACGTTTCGACTGCTGGAACTGCTGGCCTTCATCAGGCAACTGAAGAACTGGATGCTACGGTGTCTGTTTTATCCTGTTGGTCAGCATCTGCGTAGATTTTTGGCTTTTCCGTGTTCAACGGAAAAGGTTTTGTTTTTGTTCTGATTTTTGGTCTTCTTCTTCTTCTTCTTCTTCTTCTTCTTGTTGACGTTTTGAGTTACCATAGACTTTTTGTCGGAGCCACTTTTGCCACTTTTAAACTGCCGATTTTAACCAAACTTGGTCAAATCAAAGTCCCTGTAGATCAGTTGTAAGCCCAACATGTACGTCATCGTAACGTCATCAGGTGTCAAATTACAAGCGATTTGAATTTAATAATCAAAATCTTCAAAAATCAACAAAAAATTTACGATTTGAGATTCTTTTACCAAAAGTGATTGTTAGGCAGGGTCTTTCTTTGTGACACATTGCTTGACCCTGTGACCTCTACATCTGGTCAAACAGGAAGTAGCTCCTCATTTAAAAGTGATAAGAGGCAGGATCAAGATTCTTTCACCAAAAGTCAATGTTAGGCAAGGTCTTTCTTTGAGAACAAATATGGCCAAGTCACATGAGTTTATGATTAAAGGTGCACACTTCAAACGTATAAAACATAAGATCTTAATCAAATGTCTTTGTGTGTGTAAGGTTATGACAATTTTTTTCAATAAAAATGGAAAAGCCTTGTGTTCTATTTTCAACAGACACAATCTCAAGTTGTTCTGTTGTTTTTTCCTTTCTTTTCCTCTTCCTGACTGTGTGACGAGCCTACACTAGTTCTGTATGTGACGTCACTCGCTATCGTTGAATGGATCAGTTCCAGGGGGGATTTTTGGGGTGGGCAGGGCATACATGTATTCAAATTTGATTACAGTAAACCTTTAATGATGAAATGTCTGTCCATGTTACAAATGTTACATCCTGAAGATTATGATCCTCTGTGATAATCTTGAGTACTTCGAAATCTATCAAACTTTTTGCCCGGCCAAGTTCTTACATGGCAAATTACTTGATGTATCAACTCAGGACTGTGCTTGGTTCCCTCTGCTGTATATGTGACACAAATGTATGCATTAGTGTGGACAGACTCACCTGCGTTCACAGTACTGTGTTCAGTGGACTGTGGACGGGTCACTCCAGCAGACGTTGTACGCTTCACTAGCTGTGGTGGTTCCATCCATTACATGGCGATGGTCGTTGTGTCGGATGGTGGGAAGCCAAAATCCGGGGTTGTCTATTCTGCTGTCCCGATTGATGTTGCTCTCACGAAGGCGGATGTGGATGGCCTACTTAATGCGTCTGGGGCCGATTTCATAAAGCTCTGCGACGCGTCGCATAGATGCGATTAATCCATAGAGTAAGGATGCGTCTTAACTCTGCGACGCGTCGTAAGTTTTATGAAATCGGCCCCTTGTGTACCACTGTTATATAACAAAAACACTATTGTTTTGTTAATATTGGTTTCCAGTGGCTTAGTCAGGAACGAACATGGAGTACGCGGACAAGCTGATCGGTGAACTTTAAAATCCTGCTGACAATCCTGCAATGTACACGTTGTAACCGGACGTGTTAATAGTCGGCACTGCTTTTTTATGATATAACTTAAACACGTTCCTGAAGAAAAACATTCTGAAACTGTAACGAACCCTACATTCTTTCCTTCGATTTCACACAAAATGTAAAGTTTGTATTGAGTTGCACTGACCACTTGCAAACATGTGTATTGAACCACAATCGACTTTTGCCGCATACGATCTGCACACGTTCACATTTTGTGAACACAAATCTGGTTACGCGTCTCCCCTTCAACTCGATCCATTTAAAACCATTCCTTCCCGAGAGCACCATGCTTATGAACCATAAACTAGTATAGTATGGAGTCAATCTTGTTTCGTCATCGAAGTTTTGCGAAACCTTTTCACTAATATTCTTCCCAAGATGGCATTTTAAATGTGTTTCGTTTATTCAAACTATATTTCCGAAGATTTCCCGTACATCCTCAAAAATATAAGATGATATTTTTGGAAATTTTGAGGCACATATTCTTACATAAAGTTGTGTTTGCGATTGCAACTGTTGCTACTTGAGGATTTATCATACCGCGATGTGCCATGTGACGGCCGTAGGGCCAATGCTTCATGCAGCTGGTCAACATTCCGCACGGACATGCATTGTATAATATCGCCATGCAAGGATGTTTCATGTCCATCTGTTATGGACTGTTTTTCGCTGAGATTTACTTTTATTATGTGTCATCTGTCAGTGTCATTACTTTCGTATTGAATGTAAATTTCTCTTTTGATTTTTCTGTGGAATTTATTTTGTTGAAATAGTGTCTAAAATTAAAAACTGGTCTACCCAAGTACATGTTTTGTTTTTAGCTGAGGCCAAACATTTGAATTTATTCTTATTCAAAATATGTTTCTCATTTTTAGGTTTACATTTTTGCTTTACCGCAGACATATTTCTAAATTATTATTCAAATCTGGGATGACACAGGTCTCCTGTCTTCACTGGTCAATAATTGGAAGTGAATCAAATTGAGGAATAAATGAATGTTTGAAAAAAATTTTCAAACCACAAAACAAAACAAAACACTTGGTCTTAAGGCTAATATATGTAGATTGAAATAAGTCCACACAGTTCAAACAATTTTAGCATCCAAACTATTTATATTCGTGACAAATGTATAATTCTAACTCCAAACCTGTGAAACATGAAGATAACATTTCTACATTACCATAAACAAATAAGCCTACGGTTCAGAGATAAGTTATACAGATTTTTAAATACAGTAGTTAGGGCCTACATTTTGCATTTTCACATTGTTTGAAACCAAAATAACCCATATGCAATATGGTAAAATATATTTTTCAAACATGCTGCAATTACATGGGCACAATGGGCACTGGTGCTACTGACAACTCAGCTTGTCATCTGCAATACTGAAAACAACTATGAAATAGATAATATATTAATATTTACTGCCAAATACTGGATATCGTATCAAACTGATTTTAATGTTGCATAATGTTAAGAACATACTCCTAAACTTGCTCCTTTTTTAAGGAGCAAGTTGGTCCACACTTTCAAGTTTTACAATGTTCATTACTGGGTCATCGTAAGGTATATTTAATCCATAAGAGAAGATGAAATTTGAATTCAGGGTAGAACGATCTACCTCCATGAACTTGTAATGTGGCACACAACTTGAATAGTGTGTCTGAGCAGAATGTTGACCGGCCTACGAAGCATAGCCCCACTGCTGTCAGTGTTGTCACAGGGCAAATCAAGGTAAA
The DNA here is from genome assembly GCA_963971285.1 of Astropecten irregularis. Lineage (NCBI taxonomy): Eukaryota > Metazoa > Echinodermata > Asteroidea > Paxillosida > Astropectinidae > Astropecten > Astropecten irregularis. Next base: position 7,958,803 of record OZ020263.1, read on the forward strand.
GTAAAGTCGTATTGTGGCTAGAAGTGTCAACAGTTATCAATCACAAACTCAACTTCATGTTAGCATTCATGTATGTATTTCAAAATTTCCAAAAATGGGCTCTTATGTTTTTGTGGATATACGAGAAATCGAAAATGTAGTTTGAATAAAGTAACCTCCTTCAAAACGCCGTATCTTTGGACGAATAGGTGCAGAAGTTATGTGAAACTTCAACGACAAACATGATTTTCTTTTGGCCTTGTTATGAGCTTTGGTCACGAGAACAAAATCGATGGATTTGAGCATGGTGCTCTAGGGAAGAATCTGTTTTAAATGGACCAGATTTGTGTGCACAAAATGTGAACTTGTGTAGATCGTACGCGGCAAAAATCGATTGCGCTTCAGTACACGTGTATGCATGTGGGGTCAGGGCGACTCAACTGCACATTGCCAATTTGAGTCTCACCGCGTTGCAAACTTGACAGTTTGTCAGAAATCATCGGAAAGTCTTGAAGTTAGAATGGAAAATAAAATGGTTGTAATTCTTTTGAAGTTCTGATGTGTGAGGGTTATTGGTTAATTCTATTATTGTTGTACATGAACATGACGGTTTAATAAAAGATCACGCTGGCCAATGGTCACAACAATGCTATATTTGGAGGGGGCATTGCGGTTCTACCAAAACGAAGGGCATGTGGGAAATCGGCCGTGTTGGCTGTGATTTATGTCAAGGCCTGCCATCTCAAAATAAATCACACCATACTTTGCCAGCTCGCAGCCGGGCGGCCGCACACGCGGATGTTTAAATGTACGTCTCAAGTGATGCATTATTCAGCAGGTTAACAAAGGCACATGGGCAGAGGCTGCCTCATTAAATGGGTCAAGCATGAGTGAACATCGGCCGTGTAGTCTGTGGACAAACTGGCCTTAGCAATGCCAAAATTCCATGGATATCCGTGGCCAGTCCGTGGAATCTTTTTTGAGCAACTCCACACATCCTTCACAGAATTTGCGGACAATAGATTGACCACCTTCAGATCTCCTGATCTCCCAGGACACAGCACAGAGCATTCAGGACACAGCACACATAACACAGCACACAGCATTCACGACACATGACACACCACACAGCATTTAGGACCCAGCACACATGACACACCACACAGCATTTAGGACCCAGCACACATGAGACAGCACACAGCATTCAGGACACAGCACACATAACACAGCACACAGCATTCACGACACATGACACACCACACAGCATTTAGGACCCAGCACACATGACACACCACACAGCATTTAGGACCCAGCACACATGAGACAGCACACAGCATTCAGGACACAGCACACATGACACAGCACACAGCATTCAGGACACAGGACACAGCATTCAGGACACAGCACACATGACACACCACACAGCATTCAGGACACAGCACACAACATTTAGGACCCAGCACACATGAGACAGCACACAGCATTTAGGACCCAGCACACATGACACAGCACACAGCATTTAGGACCCAGCACACATGAGACAGCACACAGCATTCAGGAAACAGCACACATGACACAGCACATAGCATTCTGGACACAGCACACATGAGACAGCACACAGCATTTAGGACCCAGCACACATGAGACAGCACACAGCATTTAGGACCCAGCACACATGACACAGCACATAGCATTCAGGACACAGCACACATGAGACAGCACACAGCATTCAGGACACAGTACACAGCATTCAGGACACAGCGCCCCTTTTGTCCCGATCCTCTCATCCATTAATATGTGTATATTTACTTGCATGTTGTTTTTTGTGAAATGTGTCAGGTCCTCCTAACTCTCCTCCTAATTTGGGAAGTGTTACATGTACATGTATATCAATGAATTGCAATTACCTCATCATGAATTGATGTAACATATGTGTATGTCACACAGCCTTTAACCCCTTCTGCCGGGGACCATCTATATAGCTGTCCACACCATAGTGTGAGAATATTCATGATTGTTTTGTTATTTCCTTTGAAATACATTTAAAGGGTGGCTGCAATGATATTTAATAAAATCCACCGAAATAATTTTATTAACTTTTTTTTAAATATATGAAATTTGATTTAAGTTTGTTTTCTGTTTTCCCCTGTATCTGGTATTTTATTTCTCGAAATAAACCGCACCTCATTAGCATTTTGTGTCCATGCCCCCACCCCCTAGTACGGGATTTTTATTGCAGTCAGTGATGCGGGAACCAGCTTAGCATTACTTGATGGCTTGTGAACCAGCTACCGGGTTCCCGAGATGACGTCACGACGTTCCCCCCTCCCAGTTAATAAACTTTTATTAACACCAACCCAAGGGAGGCTAAAACTACAACAGCCACACAACTGCGTTTTAAAGACTTATAAGCAAAAACACCCATTGTGGCCACCCTTTAATGGGGATACTGTGGGGAACAAGAGGTCTATGAAGTATGAACACAGGTGCATGCATGGATTAGAGTCTGCCTGGAATTCAGGCTTTTGTACAGCTGGTATTCAACCATTGTGTCCCTGTTTACGCAGAGCTCCCTGAACACATGGCTCAGTGATAATGACCTCTATTTGACCTGTTGCTGATGTTGAGGCCTGGAAAAAAAGCAACATTAATCAAGGGCTGAAAGGGTTCAAAGTATCTGTGGCCTCTGCTGACCACTATGCTGCAGTTGTGTGACATCACGCATCAGTTTCTGTCAAAAATGATTATTTTAAGTCATTGAAAAGTGAACAAAGAAAAATTGACTGGAGCGGGATTCGAACCGGCGACCTCCTGAATACCGTACAGGCGCTCTACCAACTGAGCCATCCAGCCCTATGTTGGTGGTGACCCCAATAGTCAACTATCCTTGTTCGTTTGGCAGTCAGAAGCCATGAAACCACGCACACACCGCCACACCCCAGGGATCGTTTCAATGATACACGCAACAATGCTGCAACCTGGGAACGGTACATGGGGGATCACTCAAAGAGGATACGGCTTTTTAATTATTATATTCGTGAAATAACCACAAGGGAAACTGACTGAGTTTTTTTTTAAGTCATTGAAAAGTGAACAAAGAAAAATTGACTGGAGCGGGATTCGAACCGGCGACCTCCTGAATACCGTACAGGCGCTCTACCAACTGAGCCATCCAGCCCTATGTTGGTGGTGACCCCAATAGTCAACTATCCTTGTTCGTTTGGCAGTCAGAAGCCATGAAACCACGCACACACCGCACACACCGCCACACCCCAGGGATCGTTTCAAAAATGATTATTACTAGTGATAAACTGCTTCCCTGTTTCCCTGGTCACTCTGTCCCCCTTTGTTTGATCTTCTCATCCATTAACATGTATGGGTATCTTAACTTGCATGATCCTGTCCTTTTGTCATTTAGCCTTTGAGAAAGATCCTAATAGGATCAAAATGTCAGGCCCTCCTATACAAACTCCAAGCATACATGATTACTGTTAGAAAATGTCCTATGCATTGTGTGAAAATAGAAATTTCATCACTTTCATGTTAAGAAGTTAGCAATAGTGATTTTATAATTATTTTCATTGAACATTATGTCAGTGGCTGTCGTATTTTTCCACACTTTGTTGTTGGAAATCCACCACAAAAATTATGACTTGATATATGTAATGCATTATTTGTTTCATTGTTTGTATTTCTATGTAGTTGCTATTGGCTTGGTATGGGATAGTGATCGTCCTGAGAAGGAACACATTGTGGATGTTATACAATGTCTAGGTACTTCACTCAGGATGCCTGATGTAAGTCAATATTTTATTATAATAATAATATTACCGATAATGGGTACTTAGGGAGACATTCCTATAGGGACGTGCACACGACTTTACTTACCTTTTTCTAAACATCCTCAAAACCAATGAACTTGAAATTGACATATGGTCATATTGAGAGCATTCTCTGTCTTCTATTAAAATATTGATATTAATAATATGTCTTTAAGATATAGAACATTTTTTGGGGAGACAACAAAATGTCTCCCTATTGACCGGTGTCTCCCAAATGTAAATTTTCAGATGCTAACCTGTCTCCCTATGATGCAATTTAGAAAAATAATAATTTTATAATAATAATAATGATGATACCGTAAATCTCTGCGGATACGGCGCACCCTTGTATATGGCGCATCACCAACGTTTGGCATCGGCTGAGAAAAAAAAATCAGACATAACCATGTCTGAACAACAAAAGAGTCTGGAAAACTGCAACACTAAGTTTTCTCCGCTCATTTCTATTTTGTATTTCAATTTACAATTGAAATTGAAAGGAAACCTGAAATCAAAACTCATATGAGGTTAAATATATCTGATTCTGTATTGTTTTAAAACTCAACATGTCTATCAGAACCACACATCTATAAAAGAGTTAATACATAGAGTCTCCACAAACCTTCTTTATTATGTCTATCATTGTTTGTGCTAAAACATATTGTATGTTAAAAAAAAGGCATTTTAGACCCATAATTTAGCACCCCACTTTTCATGACGAAAAACCTTGCTTCGTCACCGGCAGAATGCCACGCAGTATACAAGTTGCAAAACTGCCGACCCAGCTTGCTTCGTCACCGGCAGAATGCCACGCAGTATACAAGTTGCAAAACTGGCGACCCGGCTTGCTTCGTCACCGGCAGAATGCTAGCAGTATACAAGTTGCAAAACTGCCGACCCGGCTTGCTTCGTCACCGGCAGAATGCCACGCAGTATACAAGTTGCAAAACTGCCGACCCGGCATTTTTGTTCATATCGAAGAACAAAATCCTACATACAATGTGTGCGAAACAGCATGAGGTACTGTGGTGTGAGCCTACTTGTTCTGCCGGTGACGTCACACGTGGATCGGTTCCGAAGGGGATTTTTTTTTTTAATGACTATTTATATAGTAATTAATTATGTATTATAATATGAAAGCACTTTATCCCTTTCCCAAATTTGATTACAGATAACCTTTAAGACGAATAAAAACATTGCTTTCTCTATACGGCCCCAGATTCTGGAACAAACTCCCAGAATACATCAGAGTCACCACCTCATTTCACACATTCAAGACACTCCTGAAAGCTCACCTGTTTCGTTGTTTCTAAGGTCTTGAGAAAAATCAAGAAAATGAAAGCATTTAAAAAAAGGAACATATATGACAAAATCATTTCAACGGTACAAAATCATTTCAACGATAGGAAATCATTTTGTGAATATGAAATTAAATCAAGAAAATTAAATCATTCCAATGATACAACATGATGTAATTATTTTAACAATACAAAATCTTTTAAATCACATGTTTTGTACTTGTTTCACTTGTGGGCAGCAGATGTTGCACAAAATATACCGTTTCTACCTCTTGGGGTTGTAAATTTGTGATCATTGAAACCACTTGGACTAATGGTATTTTTTCCTGGGATTTAGATCTAAGTGAAATGTAGTTTTTGCAAGAAATTAACTGCTGTCCACAAATAACGCATAACCATTCGTCGTCGAGCTAGACGGCAAAGAAAATATGCTCTGCCAATTAAGTTAAAAGCTCGATTGCGTAGTACATACAGTACAGTCCTCAAAATCTTTCCCCGAAAAGTTTACAAAATATACTGCACGATATGCAGCGTGACATATAGGCCCCGACGTACGTAAATACGCCTACGGTCAACAATGTTTGTCTGACATGAATTAATTCATGATGTGAGCTGAAACTCGCTCGCTGATTGGCTCCCTTGGAAATCCAAGGGAGATTCGACGAAAAGTAAAGAAAAAGTTAAACATCGCTTTACAAAATATCCAAGACCTTCGTGACAATCCAAAAGTCTGACAGAATTCTCCCATATCCGCCGCGCGGGGGCGCCCAATGGGCCACGGGAAAGCAACAACGAAGGTCTTGGAACCAAGACTACCTGACATCCCGCAATGCATACCGACATAGCCGCCATGATTGTCCTTCTTTTCTCAGCACCATTATGAGTCCACTATGAAATGGACATGCTCTTCAAGGGCTCTTTCGATACATCTGTGTTTTGTTTCCCCGCTACTCACAATGTATGCTGTATTATGGACTTGATCTCTTCCTTCTATACATAAGTATTTATATTGATGAACCGTTACCAATAAAACAGTGCTCCTTTTGTGCATTTCTTTGGTATTTTTCTCTCTTTTCTTTGTGCATCCTACATTCTTTCCCCAACGCCGTCGCTGTACATGTATGATGCAGGGGTAATGGATAGCTCAATACCACGGTTGCTACCAAAGCGTAGGGAGATCGCTTGCTACCAGATATAATGAAGGATACCGCCTGAACGGATTGATCGGCCCCGGCGTAACTTTTTCTTTCTTTTTTCATTTTTTTTTATTATACAAAACCCAAAACCTAAACCTCACTGGCTATGGTCATACATGACAAATAGCGCCAGTGAGAAATAAAAAAAAAACTCTCACAAATAAAACATAAGGAAGAGGGCATGCACAGCAACAATAATCAGACTTTTAAAAAAGAACCCCAAAAATGTGCTTGGGTTAAAACCTCAAAACTACAAAAGCTACAAAACATGAGGCCGCGAACTAGGGCTGGCCTAACAGAAAATGATGTATCGCGTCCTTGAATCGCTGGGCTCCCTGCTCCGATGATATCGGGGGGAAGCCTATTCCATTTAGTAACAGCTACTGGTAGGCAGCAAGGTCTGTGCTCTTCTAATGCTGGGAGGAAGAGGATTCTGTAGGAAGTAGGGATGCACAGCGATGGAGGAACGAAGTATGTGGCGTTGGTTGTTGGGAATAACAGCAGGTGCGGGTAGAAGATCTCTTAGAGGCAGCGGGCAAGAATCCAGGTGCATTTTATAAATGCAGGCTACAGCACTCACCAAACGCTGGTAATGAAGGGGCTGAACATTATTTGGGGCTTCGTCGTCTGGTGCAACACCAATGATAGCCATTGCCTTCGCTTGGATGCAGTCGAGGATGCTAAGGTAGGAATCAGGTGCACTCATCAAGCAGAGGGGAGCATATTCCATCTTGCTGCGTATGTAGGACCTGATCCAGGGGTGATAAAGCCAGTGCTGTTCTTCTTAATAGCATGAATAACCACTGGCGAGCAGCTTTGGCTATTGACTGGATGTGCTTCTTTTAGCTCATCAATGCTCATGGAGGAAGTAAAAGTAACCCCAAGAAGTTTAAGGTCATCTACCTCCTCATGTGTGTGGCCATCAAAGAGCAGGGGCGGATGGTTTCGTTGAATTTTCCTTGACCGAACCATATAATACACTGTGTCTAATAGAAGCCTCAAAGGACACCTTCCACTGCCTACCCCAAGAAGAAACAGCTTCTAGATTGAAGTTAAGTTGTGCAGCAAGCTCTTTTCCTGGACAACACTACACACATGTACATCTCCACACACAAGTTAATTGTGCAGAGTGATGTCGTCAGCATACATAATCACTTCACTGTGTCTGATAGAGTCAGTGATGTCGTTGATGTAAGCAAAGAAAAAGTGTAGGCCCGAGGATGCTTCCTTGTGTGACACCGGCGTTGATGAGTTTTGGGCTTGAAGACTGACCAGCTATGACCACACAAATCAAGCGTCTACTGAGATAAGATGATATCCACTCAAGCAGATTTCCATTGATGCCGTTGGACCTCAGCTTAGACAAGAGGCCAGCATGCCAAACCCGGTCGAAAACACCCTGGCGACCTCGGCATCCCTGGCAGTCATTAGTGGAATACCTTGTATTTGGACATAAATAAATGGATAAATGAATAAAGAATGATAAGGGTAAATTCAAATGTGAGCCCGCACCGATTCTCATACGGCTAGCGCACTCACCATGCATGTTGTCCTGAGGTAAAAGGTCGTACATGTGATAATACACGTATATGCTCATCACATTGATGCCTAAAATACATCGGGTATTGGAAGGTCACTAGTCAACATGATTGTGTTATATATATTCTTAGATGAACGGACACCACTTAATGCAACTTTTCCTCGGATCAGCTAACTTCCTCTTTCTCACTTCACTCTTATGCTATTGAAAAGTCAAAAACAGTGTACAAAGTATGGTATAGATCCGAATTTCCTCGCTTTTCTGTCAAGTTCAAGTTGCATGGCTGTACTTATACAGTGGGCCGCAACATGCCGAGACAGGCAAGAACCTGACATGTGCCCACCCAGCCTACCAACACAGACAACACCACAAGCTCCCCGCTCGACGCGGGATAGCTCCCATTGGCGATTGGTAACGATGTCACTGAACTCAAAAGCATCCCCCTCGGACCTGCGGAACCAATCTTGTTTCGATGTCTCTGAGGCCTTACAACTTAAAACGGTTGTAACTACAACCCCTGGTCCAAAGGTCGGCATTTTCAGTTAATTGTGGCTGCGAACGCCATAACCATCTTGATGGCCGGCTCATGCCAGCCCTCAACACACTGGCCCCAATGCCAAAAGACGGACTCCATTGATACATCCCTTGGCTTCCCGCACCAAACAACCACGGCGAGGAAAGGAAGGAAAGGAAAGAGGAGAGGAAAGTAGACTCAAGCCATTGCAATGCTCCCCAGTTTTTTCTGCAGAACACAGACCAGGGGACCACATTGCACCTCACATCTGACCACCGTTCCTCATCATTGGATGAGAAGGAGGTTAGCTCTGCCAATGACCTCACACCTGCTGAAAATCACCCACAACAAGACACAGTCCAGAGCTTTCGACTTCCGGCACCTACAATCCCCGAAAGATATCGAAAACACCTCATTCAGGACACAAAGTTTAGGAGCAGCATTAGCAAAGGCACGATCCCCAAGAGTAATTTTGGTACAGTGAATCGGGTAATCCGAAAGAGTGTTATCAGAAGAACTACGTATGCTGTATCGTGAAGGAGTTTTTTAATGATAAGTTGGCTAAGGTAAACTAGAGCTAAACTGTAAAGGTCAACAACAATATTTTAAAATTAATCCTGAACTGCACCGGAAGTCAATGTGGGTCGAGTGCTGTGCAGCGCATACATATGCTGCTCTCACAGGCTCTCACATTTCTTGTTTATTTCTGCTAAAATAAGCAACATTCTCCCAGAAATTGTATACCATCTGAAAGCTACTATCTCACAGATCACAACTATCTGCATTAGAAGGATGGAATTTTCATCGTTTTCCAGTATTTTATGGTTGAATGTTGCTGTATTTTGGACTCAGACTGTGAATCTTTCCACTGGGACAGTATACACACACCCATCCTATTCACAAACTTCATGTACCATTCATGAAATCCGGTCAACTGTGGATCAGCATGTCCTGTGTGGGTCTATTCATCTAGAGCACACCACCATGACAATTGGACAAAGACTCATTCAGTACTCAGCTGAACATCTCAATAGACTTTGCCCACAGAGCTACAGTTCAGATGAATGCCACCTAGACACTGAATCCTGTTTGAGAATTCAGGCATTGCAACTACAAAGTAAACCATGTACTGCACATAACGGAGCTGTATTTGAAGTTACCAATACACCATGTTCTCGATAATTATTGGAAGTATGGAAAGCGGACAAGATGGAGGAAGCGAGGAAAGAGAGGCAGCAAGCATACCATATCCGTCCACCCGATTCCCATCGTAGACTCCCAGCCAAGACATCCAAAACTTCATCAGACTCGAGAACGACGAGAGTTGATCAATATTATGATGCCATCTACCAATGCCTCATTGAACGTGAGCTCTTCTTCATCAATATCGTCATCACGTAACAGGTCCTTAAAAACCTGTACCAAAATAGCTCATTGGAATGCTAGATCCATCAATAGAAAGACAACTGTTGTATGCGACTTCATACTTGACAACAACATAGATGTCATGATCATTACTGAGTCGTGGCTAAGAGATGACTATCGTGATGATCACATCATAGCTGACATCAATACTACGCTACCCAATTACTGTGTCACCCACACACACAGGCAAACCCGAGGAGGAGGGATATGTGTTATTTATCGCCTGGGATTGCAAATCTCTGCAAATGACATCCCCATCTACGCGTCATTTGAACTTGGACCTTACAGTGCGAACAACACCCTCCACTGTTTTCAGACTGAGTGCTATATATCGACCACCACTTTCTTCCAAGAACAAATTTACGTTTGATGCATTTATGCAGGATTTCACGTCATTCCTAGAGCTGATAACTCCTGACGAGCACTAGCCACTTCTGATAGGAGATTTCAATATTCAGGTTGACAATGTCTCCAATAAAGACTCAAAGACATTCTCCGACATCCTGTATACGGCTAGACTTCAACAACATGTCTCTGATGTTACGCATCAAGCCTGACACATCCTTGATCTTGTGATCACTAGAAAAGATGGACATCCTCTACTTGAAACGTCAGTTATCTCGGGGCTACCATCCGATCACAAGGCTGTAGTTTGCTCAGTAAATTTCACTCAGCCACAGTGTCCTAAGAAACTGATCCGATGTCTCAAGGTGAAGGATATCAACGTGGAAACATTTCGCAAAGACCTACATGACTCATTCTCAGTGTTACCCAGCGTGTCATGTCCCTCTGAGCTTGCGGTGCAAGTTAATACTGTACTGAAGGATCTGATGGACAGGCATGCTCCTGAAAAAACAATCCAAGTATCTCTTCGGCCATTTGCACCCTGGTATGATGAAGATGTGACAAAAGCCAAATGTCAGAAATGTCATGCAGAGCGTCGGGCAGCTAAAACTGGATTGGTAGTTGATAAAGAACTGTACAAAGAAACGTGCAAGTCCTACAATAACATTCTATTCCAGTCTAAATCCCGATACATGAAGGAGGAAATTGAACAGCTCGACAACAAGGGTCTCTTCCGATTTGTGAATAGACTTTCCATCCCATCATCTTCCCAAACCTTGCCGAAGCACGACTCAGACTTCTACAGTAAAGTCCAGAACATTGTTAACAACCTTAGTGGTAGCCAGCTGTCCACGTCCGAGGAGGCATCAGCAAGTCTCCAGTTGCAGCCTAGGTTGTCAGAATTCCAGCCGGTGTCTGAGGAGGAAGTGAGGAAGTTCATCAAGCAAAGTCCATCCAAGTCCTGTCGCCTGGACCCAGCTCCGACCTGGCTCATCAAAGCCTGCCTTGATGAAATCTTGCCGCTCATCACGCAGATTGTCAACCTGTCCCTGTCAACTGGATCAGTCCCAGCTATCTTCAAGACCTCCCATATATCACCAGTTCCGAAGAAATCTCTTAAAGATCCTGATGACCTTGCTGGCTACAGACCGATTGCCAACCTAATGTTCTTCTCAAAGATCCTTGAAAGAATAGTTGACTATCAACTTCGAACATATCTTCAAGAGTACAACCTGTTCCCAGCATGGCAAGCAGCATATCGTGGTAATCACTCTACTGAGACGGCTCTCACTAGAGTGTACAACGACATCCTTCTGGCAGTTGACAAAGGTCAGGAAGTCCTTCTTCTACTCCTTGACTACTCATCAGCATTCGACCACAAAAGGATCATCCGGTGCTTCCAGCAGACCTATGGCATAGAAGGTACGGCCCTAAAATGGCTTACATCCTATCTCACAGACAGAAAGCAAATCGTTGTCATAAATGGTACCACTGGACCAACCCCTATCTTGGGGAGTCCCTCAAGGATCCGTTCTGGGGCCACTCTATTTCATCATGTATACTGGTCCAATCTCTAAAATAATGTCTGCTCATCATGGTGTTAATCATATAATGTATGCTGATGACACCCAATTGTATGTAATCATGAAACAAAACGAACTTGCATCTGGAGTTTCATGTCTTGAGAACTGCGTCACGGATGTGAAATCCTGGGCGAACCAGAACAATCTTCCTCTCAATGCGGGGAAAACTGAAGCAGTCCACATAGCATCTCAGTTTCGCAAGAAAAACCTGTTGCCAGATCTAATGATTGATGATGTCAGCATCACTCCCACTACTTCAGCCAGGGACCTCGGGTCATTGTTGACAATGCCGTGACAATGAAAGAACATGTCAAGAAAATCTGTCGCACTGCATCTTTCGGTATTTTCAGAATTGGTAAACTACGGCAATACCTTGACCGCACTTCCACAGAACGCCTAGTAAATGCACTTGTCACGTCCCATCTCGACTACTGTAACAGCCTTTTGATAAATCTCCCTTCTTCCCATCTCGCCCCACTACAGTCCATCCAGAACACAGCAGCTCGCCTAATCACACAGACCAAGAAATTTCAGCATATTAGTCCAGTACTTCACTCGTTACACTGGCTTCCCATTCCCCTTCGAATCCAGTTCAAAGTTCTTCTCATCACATACAAGATATTGCACCATGAAGAACCTTCTTACTTAGCTGAACTTTTGTCTGCCCAAATGCGCCCCTCTGTCAACCTCAGATCATCCTCATCTCAGCTAGCACCAGGTTCGCGTACCAGCACGCGGTACGGCGATAGAGCATTTTCAGTCTGCGCCCCCATCTTGTGGAACAGGCTGCCGGCTCCCATCCAGAATGCCCCGTCACTCAACATTTTTAAGTCTAAACTTAAAACATACCTCTTCAAAGGCCAATGACTCCATATATACCTGTATAGTGCTTGTAAACTGCACACATATTATTGATCTTGCCTAAATTAGTTTAAGATTTAATTTTGCTTACGGTATCTCCATTGAAAAGCGCTTAGAAACAATTTGTAAGAAGCGCTATATAAATCTTAACAATTATTATTATTATTATGGTGAAAAAATTTATGTGACTTACAAACCAGTCAAGCGCACACATTCTGTATTGTTGACATTTATTTATCTGACAGTCGGGTAAGCCATAGAGAAGGCTTTTACAATAATGCAATCTACTGGAAATGATTAGTGATCATGGATCAGTGATTCGGTACAATTAGTGGTCAGGTATTTTCTAATGCGCCTGATGTTGTGTAGGTACAGTAATAGAATGCAATACCACAAACTTTAGAGACTTTAGTGTTCATCAACATATGCACTTCAAACCAAGAAAAGGTGTGGAAGGTGGGTCTTAACAATGTCGAACAATGGGCTAGTGTACACAATAAATAACAAAGGCCCGAGACAGGAGCCCTGAGGAACACCATAATTAAGATAAAACTGCTGTGGGAGCTTACCATTTACAGAAACAATTGCTGTGATCTGCCAGACAAGTATGAGTTAAACCATTTATGAGCAGTACCATAAATTCCATATTTCTGCTGGATGGTAGCAAGCAAAATGTTATGGGCTAAGGCACCAAAAGCAGCTCTTAGATCACTAACATGCTGTTTATCCATAACCATAAGTAAATCATTCCTAATCTTAAGTAAAGCCGTCTCAGTGATATGATGCTTATGGTAGGCAGACTGAGGTGCAGGATACAAGTTTCTAAATGAGCTTGCAATTGATCTGCAATTGCTCTCTCGATTAACTAAGAGATAAATATCAAGTTAATGATGGGTTGTTGCGGCGAAACGCTGTCGCGAGATTGATACCCATGATGATAAGGATATTTCCCAATGGAAATGGGCCTATTCCTGGTTACTAATTCCTGGTTAGAATAATGACTCCAGACACAGGTTTGATAAGTTATTGAAGAGTCACTCTCCTGAGGATGAACAGAGCACACTGTTCGGAACGTCGAGATAATACCAACGGTTCTTCTCAGAACCACACACTCTCACAGAAGAGATTACATGGTGTCACCGCAAACTTACCTTCATTCTAGTCACGACATTCTTAAGTGGAATGTGTACGTTGGACAGTCCGACCGTCATACTTTGGAGCTTGCATGTACAGTAGTGTATAATGGTTATATTACAAGTTAATGCTGTTTGTGCACTTGGGCCACTTGGATTACGTCAAGTTCAGTTATTGCAACTCACAATCAGCGCTATTAAAAACAACTTGAGACGAGCCAGCGGAATTGGAACATTGTTACAACATCATCCATTGCATACACGTACGCATCAGTTGTGTGGCTAAACCAAAGCATAGCAAACTTTGGTGCATATACTTCAGCTGATCATTCAACATTGCCCAACTATTATTGTGATTGACTGGTTGATCTTAAGGCACTCCACATATACCGGTACATGTGTGGTCTTTTTTATATGGGTGACGAGATGAGAATTACTGAACATGCACTTTCCTGGGCGACCATGATTTTTCGTTGTAATCAATGAAGGTATGACTAAAGCTTCAATATACCGTATTTGTGACTCATTCCATTTTCAAACCTGAAAAATTGGTGTGCCAGGTGCATTGACCATAATTAACTAGTTTTTTAATATTTTCACATCCGGAGGATGTGAGGGTTTCTCAGATAATGATCGAAAATTTGATGGATGACTTTGGAAGGCACCGCACTTCATGACGTCAATGACGGATGACGCCTCGATCAAGACTTTCTCTGTTGCGGAAGATGTCAGAAAGTGATAATTTCCTGTTGTGATTAGCGGATGATGGTATATAACACTGCTTTGGATATTTTGGGTGGCGGATGACGTTTAGACTCACCGTGTCTGGCTGTACCCTTTACAGGGATTTTTCAAGTGTAGGCTGTATTCGTTGTGGAATACATCGTCGGACTCCTGTGTCCCACGAGATTATATTGTGCTTAAAGTTAGGAGGGCCTGACGCGTTTCGATGCTAGCAGGATCTGTCTCAAAGGCTAAAGATTTAGCCTTTGAGAAAGATCCTGCTAGGATCGAAACGCGTCAGGCCCTCCTAACTTTAAGCATTTGATATATTTCAGGTCATTTTGGCTGATGAGCAGTTTGCAGCAGTTTATTACTTGTATTGAGATTATATTGTCTCTGCTCGCTCAACTATGGATCAATGGGTAAATGGCTATCCTTCTACTTCCCTTTCTTTTCGGGTTAGACTGTCAAATGAGAGACTTTTGAGACGTTGGCGGTAGCAGAGTGAAGTCTTTTTGTTGCTAACTCTGAGCATGGGTGGGCAATTGTGAGCATGCATGTGTTGTTGTGTGCTTTAATACGCTATCAAGTTGAAGACCCAACTCCACAGTCACCCATTCTGTCGGTAAGCTGGTGCATTCCTTTGTTCCCTTACTCTTGTTTGCTATGGAAAGCATCGCCGGACTCCACAGCCATTTCCTCCCATGACCATGACGAGGTCTATTGTCACTGCATGCTCAACCACGGACCTTTGAGTCAACTGCTATCCATGTACTTTCCCTCTCCTTTCCAGCAGGGCTGTCGATGCAAATTACACGAGTGTTATACCCCTTGAAACCACTCTTTCTTCTGTAACCACAATCACAAAGCCTGACAGAGTTCCCATTATACATGCACATGTAGATTTTATAATCGGCTTATATGATTACTGCACTGGACTCATCAGGTGTCAAATTACAAGCAATTTGAATTTAATCATCAAAATCTTAAAAAATCTACAAAAAATCAATTATTTGAGATACTAAGTTGATTCTTTCACCAAATATCAATGTTAGGCAGGATCTTTCTTTGTGACACATTGCTTGACCTCTGTGACCTCAACTTCTGGTCAAACAGGAAGAAGCTCCTCATTTAAAAGTGGTTTGAACTAGGATCATGATTCTTTCACCAAATATCAATGTCCGGTCAAACATGTCAAATAGGAAGTAGTTCCTTATTTAAAAGTGGCAAGACCTAAGACCATGATTCCTTTATCAATGGGAGACTTTTGAGGTGTCGACTGAAGGCTCTTTTTGCTATTTCTGAGCATGTGCGCATAGTACAAGTACTTATCTTCCGAGTACGATTACAAGTACTTATATTCCGAAATAAAGACCGAACAAGTTGCGCTGTAGCGTTTGACTCCATTCTGCAAACATTTTCAGTATTCTTTGATTCCAAATAAATTGAACAACAGTCGATGTGGACGACATGGCTACAGCTGATCTAAAAATGGTGGTCAACACAAGTGGCTATGCGTTGCAACAGTAATACGTTACAACAATGTAAACGCCAGGCACGGCGAAGTGTATTTTCAGACTCAACTATTCATAAGCATTCATTTCTTTATGCTAGATTTTATTCGTTGTTAGAATGCTCAGATCCACGAACTTTAACTGAACAAATTTTTTTTTTTACGAGTACGTAGATGCTCAAGTACAATTTTTGGATGTCGAGTTCCGAGTATTTTGTAACCCGAGTACAAGTACCAAAGGGCGAGTGCGAGTATTTAGACGTTCGAGTGCGAGTACGAGTACTCTGAAAAGAGTACTACAACACTGGAGCATGCGCACGTTGTTTTGCATGCGCTGTTGACTTGAAGACCGGTTTTCCAAAGTCTCCCATTGTAGGGATGGTCTTTCTTTGTGACACATACATATTTAGATTAAATGTTCGAGATACATAATTTAATTTAAAAAGCATGTTGCAGAAAAGCCCTACATTCTGTTGCAGACAGCGAAGATTTCTAGTTGGTTTTACTCTTTGAAGGATAAATACAGCATTTCAGGCAGAAATATTTTAACGGTATGTTTCTATCATCACCATCTTGATACCTTTCTGTTTCGGTATGCTACAAAAGTATTGTTGCAAGCCTTGACTTGACCGAATTCTGAATACCAAAGCATTAGCGCCCTCTAGAATTGTGTCCTGGTTGTACCTGTGCTCATTTTCCATTGACTATCTGGTATTTTATATTGACCACGTATTGACCAAGAACTGATCACTATAATTGATAGGGTAAGGCTGTTTCCTGCCTTCAAGTCCCTTGCAAGGCTGCGTGGCGCAATCGTCAGAGATCACGCCATAGTTTTGCATATATGCAATATGCCCCAGAAGCTGATGCTGCGTCATGCATAATTCAGAGCCACAGCGAGCGATCATGCAAAGCCCCCCCCCTAGCTCCACGGCGAAAGTGTTCTCCGGGACTTGACTATTTTGCTGACATTTCTCTCAAAGTCCACCACTTCTCTCCCGAAGTGGTAGGCCGTGTAGGCTCCAATAGGTGACCACTAACAGTCACCGTGATGACCCGCTAGGTTCCCCAGTGCACTCTCGTTGACCACCCTTGATGCTGCAGCGTGCATGCGAGCCCCTCCAATATCATTGTACACAGAGCCCAATACACCGATCCAGTAGGCCACGCCCCTTAACAATTTGGCCAATCACAACGCGTTATTTAAGGTCCGACAAATTGCCGCCATTTTGTCCGACATAACGGCATGAATTTTGTATTCTTTAGTGCACACTTTTCGTTGAGTTTACTTTTGTTTTGTATGTACAAGGCGATTCTTTTACAAACCAGAGTTTTATTCTTCACCATGGTCAGCGGTGTTAAATATTTCCATTATATTCCTGGCTCTCGATGCCCTGGCTGAAAGTAAAGGTACATTTTTGGCCTTTTGCAAAACCAACGTCCAACTCAGAGAGAAGTGTTTATGTGGTTGAGTGTATGTGATTCGTCGCGTGTGGGCGATCGTGACACTAACGTGCGTGCGGGATCGTGACACTAATGTGCGTGCGTGTGTGCGTTGTTGCTAGGACGTTGCTATGGTGGGCGTGGCCTACTGGATCGGTGTATTACCGGTATGTACACATCGAAAATATACTTGCTTTCTGAACACAACCCGCATACCTAGTTGTCAATCAGAGCTTCTTGCGCCAAATAAGGATATAGAAGCTGTTGTAAGATGCTTTTTCACACGTCCCTACCCTAAAGCCATGGATTCCTCATTGTGTTGCTTTCCCATTGGCTAAGGTGTCTATTCTTGCTTATGTTTTAATCATTCTTAGGCGTGTAATGGCTCCCCGGCTCAAACTTGGGGTAACTGCCAGTTGGGGTTCAGGGGATGCCAAGATAAATGCTCACTTATAAATTAGGAAACACAGGAACGACAAGCAAAACTATGGTTCTGCCGTTTTGATAGTTTTAATATACATTATTCCACAGCTCCCTGGGGAGGGCAGTAAGATAGGGGAAACAATTTTTTGGACTAACAAGTAAGCATGGTGAAAATCAGGTAAAACAGAGGTTATGAAATACAAAATAAAGTTACTTACAATTACAATGCACATTACAGCTGTAAAGTAAAGGTGGTAGTTGGTGCAGATAAACTAAAGCAAAGTAAGGCATAGTCCCAAAGGAATGAAAAGTAACTCAGAAAAGCATGGCAACTGCCCGTGGCTGGTTTTAGCCATTTCACTTTGTGTACAGAGGACTAAAATCAAGAAGAGCACCATCCACCACAGCTCCTATCCGTAGAGTCAACCACTTGACTATGCTGCAAGTGGTTTTTATACCCCATGCATTAATTAAGGCAGAATAAGCCAACTCCCAGTGGAAATTTCCAGTGGGTGCACAATGAATCAAACCACACTCATTTCCAATTGAAAGGGATTGCTCCAACTCCCACCAGTGGTCAATCTAAATGCATGCCAACAACAAAAGCTTTTATAAAATAACAGGCACTGTGGCCTACAGGGCTATCTGTTGCAAATGCACATATACAGTCGAACCTCATTAATATGAGCTCTCTTAAGACGAGATCTCGGTTAAGACGAGCATATCACGCCGGTCCCGACCGAGTTGTGCACGTTTCTATGGGAAAATATTTGCTTAATACGAGCACTGATAATACGAAAAACCTTTTAATACGAGCGTTTTGGGCTGACCCAGTTGCGTGAAAGTCATTGTAAACAACCCATTTAATACGAGGATTTTTTAATCTGGCTTCTTTTGGAATCGATTTTCGGATTTTTTTGCCGTTGTTTCATGTTGCCGAAAGCTAAATTCACCGCAGCACAAATGCCCACTAATCCCCTCCTGCGGTTTTACCAGCGGCTTGCCCAGTTGAAAGTGTAAACAAAAAACAGACAATGTACGGCGCATCGTATTTTAGTTTTATTGTGCGTGATCCACATGGGTTTTTTTTTTTGGCTGTCACGAAAGTCAAAACCCGACCGAGGAAAACGGCGAGGTCTTCCATTTTGTCGATTCGTTTTCGTAAGGAGAAAAACTTCTTCATTTTTTCTTTCAAAAATCAAACCAAAGTCCACGCTAATTTCCAGACAATTTTACCTTGCTGATGACTTGTAAAAAGGATTTTGGTAACAACAAATTCTTCAAAGTGTAGCCAACATGTATCCGAACAAAATAATATTCCATGAACGGACCGATACGATCTGACTGCGGCCCGACCGATCGGCCGATGTTACAGCTACAAGTGGTTACCATGCACGTGATCAGATATGTGGCTAAACTGCAGCATGGGTTTCGTTCATGCAATGCTTCCGCTGATTGGTCACCGTTACGACATAGCGCAAATTCTGTAATTGGCTACATAGAGGGGAGAGAAAAAAAGACAGATGTTGGGCTGCTAAAAAAACCCGACATCTTAAAAAAATAATCCCACCACGAACGCACTTATTAATTTAAGTTAAAAAAGGTGCCCTCTCGTGTCCATCAAAATATCGCTGGTTCCCTGCGGTGCACATTGCTTCATACTGCACACATTGTTTGGCAACCAACTTGTCTGAACGTGCGGTGCTAACGTTCGTCGCTGTCATCCACTCGCAATTTTCATGTCGTTTTCGTGCCGTCATTATTTTGATTATTACATATTTATGTACTTGGTTTTTATTATTCTTACATATTGTAATGAAATCCCTTTTACATCTGTGACAATTCAACAAAATGAAATTTATCAATCAAATTTATTAAGTATAAATTACTTCTAAAAAATTAATGTAAACACGGACTTGACACGTAATTATGGGTTACCGGAGGGATAGTGCGTGCTGTATGTGCCGTGTTACCGCACACACGTGCATTTCGGTTGACAAAATATGGATCCCGCATAATACGAGGCCCCGCTTAATACGAGCATTTTCGGTAGGTCCCGTCGACCTCGTATTAACGAGGTTCGACTGTACATGTACATGTACATGTACATGTACATGTATAGCACAATGAAGACTAGTCAAAGAAAGTGAACTTAAAGCAACTAGATGGGGCAACACTTTTATGTATATATAAGGCTTGGGGCAACACTATATGAGGCTTAAAGGGGCAACCCACTATCTGACCAAAACACCAAATTTTGTTACAGGCCCATGATTCTCGATTTATTAAAGTGGAGGATCCTATGATTCTTCGTTCATTCGCTGATGAGCCCGGTTCCAATCAAAGCTAGCAATACTCTTACTGTACCAATAGAACAGTGTTTTGGCATGCATAGTTTGTGTAATACTGGCGTTTTTAATAATTCATATATTAGGCCTGGGCGATTAATCGATTAATCGCGATTACATTCCTGTGTCGATTACTCGATTAGTAAATTCTGAACTACTCGATTAATCGTGCCACCGCGATTAGTGCCTTCGAGTTGCGATTAATTTCATGAGTTACTACTATTCTCATTCGATCAATAGCCATGCCGTGTGTGTTGCACGGAGCAGCTGCATAGACTTGATGACAAGTCGTTAGACATTCGTGTTTTGTCCATCCGTCCGTCAATATCATGCATCGTTCGTATAGTGAGGCAACGTAATCTTGATTCAGTAGGGGTCGAGGGTGTTTATGTACCGCGGTCGCGTCCCCGCATGTTGGACATTATGTAGGACGTACACAGTGTAATGTGAACACGAACACCGTACCCCTGGTGTAGCGATACAATTACCGACTTGATATCACGTCTGCTTGCTGCACGTGCACCGGATGCCCGCCCAATAGCGCTCCGCACTTACGCTAAAAATAGCACCGGATCTCAGACAAACATTGCAACCATGCACGTGTGTGGGTGTGCGCGTCCATGTACACTACGCGTGTGAGACAATGTTTGTCTGACAGCCGGGGATTTTGTGACGTCATTAGTGCGGAGCGCTATTGTGACAGCACCATGACAACATTTTGAGATTACACTGTAATTGGCCAGTAGCCCTTCTAATAATACTGCCTTATATGGTCAACGTGGATGAGGCATGAATGAGGGCTATACCATTTCGCTGTTTATTGAGGTACATTTAGTTATGTTGCATTTTCAATAAATACTATTTATCTCACTTAGTAATAAAACGAAAGGTTGTCGGGACTTGTCGCACACATGAGTTTTTGGATACATACAGTTTAAACGTGTCGGGGTGAATATTTATTCAAACCTGACAGCTGACAGCGAAGTTTTTCTCAACTTCTTAGGCCCACGTGTTTACAATGGATTCGGCTACCATGGCCGGCCAGCGAGGCTTGGCGCATGGCGCGATGGCATTCAACTACTCGAGTACAGACGATACTCGATTATACAATTACTGTACTGGACTATCGTATCGTATGATAATCGTGAAGTGAACATGTGGAGTATCGTGAAATGTAAAATAATCGCGATGTGTTTAGTAATCGTGAGCTGTGTAATAATCGTGTTCACTGTTCAGCCTACATGGGGTGTACATAATGTGTCATCGTGTACATGTACTATCGTTGACCTGTACATGCATGTATGGGACTACGTCTGTGTGTACGTACGTGAGACAGTAACTGCATGCCTTGTCGGCCAACACTCCGCGAAATTACCCTACTTTACTGAAGGCATACCAATAATTATGGACGATATTAGCTTCACGAATTTTGCATTATACCTTATCAGAACAAAAATGGCATTGCTCAATGCCTCAGAAATCGGAACTGATCGATGTTGAAACTTGTAAGAATCAATGCATTACGCTAGTGCAGTTTACTGCAGTGCCACTATGATGAATACAAGGTACATGCTGCTTGTATAGTCACTTCCGGGTAATCGCGATTAATCGATTAATCGCGATTATTTCCTCCGCGATTAATCGATTAGTGAAAAGCACTAATCGCCCAGGCCTATAATATATAGTGCACTTATAATTAAAAGGCATGTACAACGTTGGTGAAGGTGACAGAACAACACTCACATTTTGTCTAATCCAGCATGTACACGAAATAATAAGCCTGTGAAAATTTGACCCCAATCAGGCATCTGAGTCCTGAAAATAGCGAAACCTCGACTCAATTTTTCTTATAAAACATAAAGAACGATTTTTAATCTTGCCAAGATCAAAAATGTTTTTGGTGTTTGTTTTTTAAGACTTCTAGATAAATACACCATTTCAGGCGGAAATGTTTTAATGATGTGTTTCTGCAAGCACCATGTTCATACCCTGAAGGTAATACGTAAATCGGTTAACATTTCTGTTTTGGTTTGTTACCTGTGTTGTGCATGGCCTAAATAGTACATGCCATACATCAATTATAGAATGATTCCTGCAAACACTGGCAAAGGCATGATTATTAATTAGACACCAGTTACTAGAGGGCCGTTATGGTCAGATATGCACTCAGAGATGGAAATTAACAATATATATTCAGCTTACAAATGATGAATATTTGTTTTCATTGCAGTTGTTCAACTCTGTAGTTGATGAAAAGGCAAAGCAAGCTGCCCTTCGATTGGTGGGAGTGGTGACATACTATGGCAAACACTATTCCACATTCTTCTACAATACAGCTCTGAGGGTCTGGGTGTACTTTGATGATGCTACTGTTAAGCAGGTAATGGAAACAGAAAACGTGTGTCTACTTCACTAATGCATTACCTGTAGAGCAATTGACATTGGATATTTCCCTATATCACCAGATAAATTGCTTGCTAAAGCCCCGTTCGGACAGGACTTTTTTTTGTAAAACTCACCGAGACAATGGTTACTTTACCCACTTAAAGTCCAGTCCGAATGGTCAGAAAACTTTCCTCTCAGTTACTTTAACCGAGTCCAGTGGTTACTTTTACTGGCCAACTTCTGCTCGGTAAAAGTGACTACTTTAAAGGTAGTATCACACTTTGGTAAGAAACCAAAACAGAAATGTTCACAGATAAAATACAGGGTATGAAGATGGTGCTGGTAGGAACATACTGTTAAATTTATTCCGCCTAAAATGGTGTATTTATCCAGAAATTAGTAAAACAACGACCGAAATTTTTTTTTCTCAAAAAGCAGGCACTGTATGGGATTGAAATTTTCACAGATGGCTGTTACTGTATTTGTCTTGATATTTGTACCCATGAATCTGTATTTCTTTGATAAAAAGTATGATATTACCTTTAACCGAGACGATTAATCCAGTGTGAACGCGCAACTCGGGAAAATGACACTCGGTAAATCCCAATATCCGGTCACAGAATGTAGGCTATGTAGTGTATAGTACCATGACGACATGCAAGCCATCAGTTTTCTGTTTTTTCTTTGCCCGATTTGGATCAAAACTTGCCCAAGATTTTTCAGAATCCACGATTATGGTTATGAGCTGTTGCCTACTACTACGTTTAGATACGATAGTTAATAGCCGAAATAGCCAAGTGTACGCTGTTTTAGATCATGCGTTCGAAACCCCGATCGGCTGAGAGAAAAATGGTGTTTGTTTAAATCAACGTCAATGACAGCTCCGCCGATAAGATTGCCATAAATAATGGTCAAATACATGCACGGAGAAATGTTAGTGAAGCACGACTAAACTCGACTGGACTATTTTTCTTTTATCATATTGGAATTATAATTGATGTTCAAATTGTAAAGAAGTTGGCATACAAACAGGTAAGCTGCTCGATCTGGACTTGCCCAAACCATGCCCGAACCATCACAGCAAGTCATAATTTGAGATGAGACAAGCTATTTTGGGGCCACCTTTTCTAGGCCTGTCTCCATGTGGAGCAAGCCGAGCTGTCCCTGAAGAGGGCTGCTTGGTTGCTCAGGTCGCTGCCGGATGATGTTGTTGCCTCGGTTCAACGATCGAAACGACCCATGCTCCTGAGCCGCCTACATGCAGGATCAAAACTGCAGCTTTTAGTGCTATCTTGCACCTGCTGTTTCACCCCCTTTCCGATCGCTGTAGGACTTGGCTTCTCCTTTTCTTCCCCGCCTGTGCTAGGGTTTAAAGTGGATATCATCTTACACGCACCAAACCCACTCTTTAGTCCAGGTGACATTTCCACAGTAGCTCAGCAAACTAAGACGGCTGTGGCGACCACAAGGCTGTAGGTTTTATGTCAGAGTGTCCTTCTCCTAGCTTCTGGCTCAAAAGGGGGCAGTAACCCAAGCTGGGACCCTGACAGGTCCTACTGCTCCGAGCCAGACCAGACCTGGGAGTAATGGCAACTAATGGGTAACTCCACATTCCCCAAAGCTCCTGAACACCAGAACAGGAGTGTGCAGTGACCCATGGACAATGAGCTCATTATCACAGCGTGGACGGGAGAACAGTAGTTTAATTATTAGTTTAATTATAAAGTTCTCCCTAATTAACATGATAAGTGATGACATCAACAAAAAGTACACACTTTTGAAACATCTTAATCTCTATCATCTGATGATTTCATTTTTTTTTTTTATTTGATTATAAAATTGTGACCATGTCATCCAGGCTTGGATCATTTCAAATAAAATAAAAAGCACCACAAGCATCTGAACAAAAAAGGCAGTAAATAGTTTAAAGAGCTACTCTGAAGCCTTTGAGTTATTTAGATATTTAGGGTTTTTTGGATAGATGTACTATAAACTAAAAACAAAAATACATATAAACACGATTTACCGGCTGAAACTGACACTACGAGAGACTACAGGGATTTTTTCACATTCCAATCTTGTCAATTCGCGAAATGCCAGAGCCCCGAGGTCAATTTCAGTGTTTACCTTCAGGCTGTGACGTCAAAAAGAGATGCCAGACACGGATACAAACACAACGATCGGGCCGTGTACATAGTATATTAGTATATTAGTATATTACATAGTATATTACGTGTGTGTT
>OZ020263.1:7983774-8065817 GCA_963971285.1 Astropecten irregularis
GGTTTATGATGTATGAATAATATGATGTACATGTACATTAATTTAGAGTTCTTCCAAAGTTGCAGTTAGTTATTAAATTGATGTTTTCAATCCATAATTCTTTCTGTTAGGTTGGACCCAACTGGCGAGATGTTGTTAGCAGGTGTAAACGGGGTCATTCACAGCCATTGTTATTATTATTTGCTAACCCTGATGGTATTCCAGTGCCAACACTTTCAGCTCCTGTGGAATCAACATTATTACCAGGGTATACGCACACCAAGAATTCATCAGGTAATGTAGTTATCAGGCCCTGGGTAAGTTATCCAGAAATGATATGGAAAGGTTATTTACTAGCAGCATTTTAAACAATAGTGTCACACATTACCTGTAGAGCGCTACTATAATTTGCATATTCCCCTTTGTCTGGTTGGCATTTTCAATATTAAGAGTTTCCACTATTGCATCATTGGAGTGCTGCCCACAATGCCCTGCAGCATGCCACTTTGGTTCTCGATATACATGTTTGTGTGCATTATCATCATCTGAAAATATATCTTCAACTACATCAGTACTAGTCATTTAACATATAGATAATAAAAGGATTGAAGAGAACAACAAAAATAAAAGAATTTAACAATGCAATTTTAATGAATAATGGATAACCCAATACAGCCTGTTTGATAAGACAGAAAGACATGGTTGTAGGGCTAAGGTTGCCAATGAAATTTGAAACTACAAAAATACTGTTTTTATGAAGGCATTATGCATGTGGAGAAAACAGAATATCAACATAATTTCAAAAGAAACCAGAAGTTTGTCTGTCAACTGACAGAGCAAATGACTTTTTCACCTTTTCTCAATTCGATTTTTTTTGTTCAAAGAACGCGCATTCAAGGAAGTATAAAAACCTGAAAACAGCATGTTAAATTTCCATTGTGATTTTTAAGCATCAATGTTTTATTTTGTTTCATTATGTATTGTCCGCTTAAAGGATTATTGTGAAGCAATTTAATACCTAAAACTTTGCCACAGATTTCAATCAAAAGTTTGATGAGGTCATATGTCAAATTTTTAATAACCACATTACTGCCAGAGACTGACATCGTTGAAACCAAGTTCGCATCTTGCTCCAATTTTAAATTTGACCCTTCCAGTTTTGACCGTTTTTGATAATGTAAATGTAAAATGCATACAAACTGAATGGGCTGTTCAGGTTTAATACTGAACACACAGGGATGGGTGTGAACGAACTTTGAGACAACGCACGGGTTGTGCGATGCACAAAAAACGTGTACATTGATGGTTGACGCACGTGGTTTAATCGAGATTTAAGTCTCCGTACATGTACACACAAACACACTCACCCATGTACATGTGAGTTGTGTTGTTGGTTAATTCGAGGCACAGTTTCGGGGTGTCCAAATACAATTTCAAGCCTATTGCAGGGCATGTCCAAGCTCACTGATCACATAGAAACATAAATATACCACAGAAATACCTTTTTCCTGCTATTTCTAGGAAAATCAAGACTGTATCTCTTATGGTTGATTTTTCAGCTTTTTAAAAGAAAAAAATGGTTTTTCCATTGTAACTTCCGGACTGATGACGTCATCAATCTAAATCTTGGCACAGTTGTTGTCTGGTTGAAGCTCATCTTAAATATTTATTTTGGAGCAATTACCTCAAACTTCGCCACAGACATCAACTAAAAATGCATTTTTGAATTTTTTCAACTTGTCGCTAGAGGGCGCTCGAATGTTTGATGACGTCATCAATCAAATTGGTAAACACCTCATCACTGCCAGATAAGACATCGTTGAAACAAAGTTAATATCTTTCTCCAATTTTAAATTACGTTATAAGACATTTCCTGTTTTGACGTTTTCGACCGGAAGTAAGGGTCACGTGACTTCACGCACACGAGATAAAATTAAGATCTAGGGTTACTTGACACATTTTCAAAAATAGTAAGGCAAGGGAAAGTACGGTTGAATTTAAATCGATTTTTGAAGATTAAAACCTATCCATTTTTGATTGCTTGTAATATGACACCTGATGACGTCACAATGACGTCATTCTTTATGGTGATACTCTGTCATAGGATCTATGACTCTACGAAGTTTCATCAAAATCAAAGATTGTTTAATGACCAAAATGCGTACGGAAAAATTTAACATTTATTCTTTGAAATGGTGACAAAGTGAATGGGACAAAATAAATATTCAAAAATCTATAAAAAATCACGTGATGACGTCATCATGACGTCATTGCTTTTAGGATCATCCTTGCATTAGGGTCCTTCATTGGTATAAGTTTGATGATGGTCCGAACTTGCAAAAGCACTTAAGTCGTGCTTAGAAAAAACATGTACAAATTGAACAGGCTCATTGGAGAAGAAGAAGAGGAAGAGGAAAAAAAAAAAATCAGAACAAAAAGAATAACTTTTTCACACTCGAAAGTGCAAAAAAGTAAAAAAAATCAGAACAAAAAGAATAACTAGACTGTATCAATAGAGGATTAAACAGGGACTCAGGCTTTTTGTCACACTACATCAGTGACTCATCATTACCCTTTGTCTAGACCACAGACTTGGCCCCCATATATATACCTTGCCTGATGATGCCACTTCATTGCATCTGATGAAGTAGTTGCTACGAAAGCTTATGCACATTTTATATCTAGTTGGTCAATAAAGTGCTATTTGTATTTTTCTATTTTATATGGATAAATACAGCATTTCAGGTGGAAATAATTTAGCGGTATGTTTCTACCAGCAACATCTTCATAGGTTGAGTGAACCCCTTTCACTAAAACAACTCAAGTGATGGTGTCCTTTATGTTTGTTCCAAAAAATTTTCCGACGTACGATCTTTGGAAAAGACACTAAATCTTGATTTCCTTGAAAAACCCAGCATATCTGATGAACCAAGATTTCCCATGGTGACTGTTTGCACTGTTTACGAACTGTTGAGTCCATTTCCTGTCTCAAACTCAATATTTTTTTGTTTGGAGGCCTTGCAGATCCCATATGCTCCCTTTAATGCTTTTAAAGAGGAAGCTCACAAGGTGTGCATGTTGTGATATTGTGGGAACCCTTGATAAAAAATGCCTACCGGAAAAAAGGGAATGTGAATGTTGTAGTGTATTAGTATTCCATCATAGATGCCCACCGCACTTTCAGGGGTACTTCTTGTCTGAATAGAGGATTGTTCAGAGTTTGGTTTGAACCTTGTATCACATACCTTTAGATTTCAGTTCAAAGCTAGCACTCTCCATATTCATTATTATATTTGTGTATGATCTGGTGTTAGAAAAGAGACACAAACTTTTGAATTTTATTATTTGTTTAAAATAAAGTCATTGAAAACTTAGCTACCTAATAGTCAATTATCTTTGTTCATTTGGCAGTCCGAAGCCATGAAACCACTCACATACAGCTATATCCCAAGGATCATTTTAGATACATACAGCATTAGCAATGCTGCAACCTGAGAACAAGCACATGTGAGATCACTCAAAGGGATGAGTGGTTTCATGGCTTCGGACTGCCAAATGAACAAAACATAATTGACTATTAGGGACACCACCAACATAGGGCTGGATAGCTTGGTTGGTAGAGCACCGGTACGGTATTTCCGTGGTCGCTGGTTCGAATCCCGCTGCAGTAAATTTGTCTTTGTTCACTTTTTAAAGGTAGTATCATACTTTGGTAAGACACCAAAACAGAAATGTTCACAGATTTATGTATAACTTACAGGGTATGAAGATGGTGGTGACAGAAACATACCGTTAAAATTCTTCCGCCCGAAATGGTGTATTTATCCAGAAATTAGTAAATCAACAACCGAAAATCTTTTTGATCTTTTAAAAGATCAAAAATAAAAGAGAAAAGACTTAAGAAATACTGTGGCCGTTTTTCACTGTTTTCTCAAAAATTGGGCACCGCATGGGACTGATATTTTCACAGATGACTATTATTGTATCGTCCTTGATATTTATGCCCATGAATCTGTATTTCTTTGACAAAAACCAATTTATGATATTACCTTTCATGACTTGAAATTAATCATCAGTTTCCCTTGTAGTTATTTGATGATTATTTTAAATAAAGATATGATGTTGGTAGTATTCAATGTTGATGAGTTTCATTGAATAAACAATAATATATTTTCTAGTTTATATATTATCCTAAATGGGACCTTAGGGAGACATTCCCATAGAGTTGTGCACTGACAAATACTGACCTATTTCTAAACATCCTCCAAACCAATGCACTTGAAATTGACATATGTTTTTCTTGAGAGCATTCTCTATTTTCTATAAAAACGTGTCTATAAAAGGTACCTAAAACATTAGGGAGACACCAAAATGTCTCCTTAATGTTCGGTGTCTCCCTAAGGTCGAATTTATAGCAAACCTTGTCTCCCTAAGGTCGATCCAGGTGAATATACTTAATAATATATATATATACTTTTATACGATGGAAGTGGAGGAACTGCGTAGCACTGAAAACAATCAATAGCACAGAAGAGATAAGAAAAAAGTGCTCACCAATTGAAGGGTTGGCCAAATTTTCGACCCTACTGGGTCTTCGTCAGGGCTTTGAATGGCGTCCTGAATGCAGGAAATTCTACATTCAGTCCACCAGGTGCGAGCGTCCCCAGTTGGAAGATGGCGCGTTGTTCTTTCTCCGAGCATTGTGCGTTGTTTGTTGTGGTCGTCAGGACGCACACGCGCATATCATCGCACGTGTGCATCTGCTCGGTGAAATGTCGCGCCACGGGGAGTCCGGGTATTGAGTCTTTGCAGACCTGCGGATGTGATGATTCGTACAGGAGATAACTATGGGAATCTGTAGGCTTGTAGAACACAGAATTAGATAATCTATCCTCATCAATACTGATCTGGATGTCGAGGAAGGGGAGGGTTTTCTCAGATACTTCTAAGGTGAACTGTAGAGCAAGGGTGGTAAGAGCCAATGGAATCAATTAACTTATCAAGCTCTACTCTGGTAGATTCCATGATGCCCATGTTATCATCTATGTAACGCCTGTAGAGGAGTGGAAAGGTGCCAGTGTAATCCTTGAATATCTTGTTTTCAACATATGTTGAAAAATAATACCGTACTCACAATTCTTTAGACTTCGACGCATCTGCAGCGATGACACAGAATTCAAACTACAATCTTCACAGATGAGCACGTTTTTCACAGCCAGGGGATACCCTAGAGAAGTCGTAGCGTCGGCACTGCGTCGAATTTCATTAATTACCCGCAACGAAGCGCTCACACCAGCATCTAATATAGCCAAGACACGGATTCCATTGGTCCTCAAATATCACCCTTTCAACCTGAAAGTACGGGCCGTCATTCTGAAGCACTTTTGCACCCTCCAAGAAGATCCTTTAACAAACAATATCTTTGACAAGGATCTTACACCACTATGTGATTTCAGACGGGATCAATCCATTGGACAGAAACTAGTCCGTGCTTCACTCCCATCGGTGAAAAATGAGTCTTCCAGTTCCGGCACTACAGCTTGCCATCGCACACGGTGCAATACTTGCAGGTTCGTCCACAGACCCCTCAAATTGACGGTCCTAAAGGCAGCTATACCCCAAGGGGACAATACACCTGTACCACTAGGAACTTGGTGTATTGCATCTCTTGCCCACGGTGTGGGATCCACTACGTCGGTGATACTAAGCGGCGTGTAGCTGATAGATTCACCAAGCACCTCTCCGTAGTGTCCGTCGCCAGCTTCCCGGACTCCCCGTGGCGTGACATTTCACCGAGCAGATGCACATGTGCACTATATGCGCGTGTGCGTCCTGACGACCACAACAAACAACGCACAACGCTCGGAGAAAGAACAACGCGCCATCTTCCAACTGGGGACGCTCGCACCTGGTGGCCTGAGTGTAGAATTTCCTGCATTCAGGACGCCATTCAAAGCCCTGACGAAGACCCAGTAGGGTCGAAAATTTGGCCAACCCTTCAATTGGTGAGCACTTTTTTCTTATCTCTTCTTTGCTATTCTTTTATACAGTCTCAGAAGCATGTTTGTATGAAATCAATTCCAAAAGTTTGTTCCTTGCCAAGTGGTTAACACATGTTTGTTTGTTTGTTTGTTTTTCTCATCAGCTATCAAACCTTCCAGACCCAACAATTGGTTGGTTGATTCATACGGCTTTTCCAACCCCACCCAATGTCCATCACTGCAACCAGTTGTAGAATATGAACCAGTGTGTGATAATGGTGAACCAGACTGTACAAATCAAAGAAAGTCATGTGTTGATCTCAAAAGTCGTCAGAAGTACAACAACCAGGATGTGGTAGAGATAGCGCATGATGCACTGAGAACGCTACAAATGGCACAGACCAGTGGTCATGATAGAAGCCAAAATAGTCAACCATCTATACAGATATGCCATGGCATTTTTGATACCAGCAGGCAATCAAGAGGAAAAACCACTACATCTGCGAGTCATGAATGTAGAACTAAGAACATGAAAGGAGATGCACCTATTTTGCAACCAGTATCATCAGAGAGTGCTACTCAGTCCACTGATGTATCAACTTGCCCTGACAATGCATATACCGCACCTTGCAAATCAAATGAAAACAAATCTAACATGCAAACTAAAAGTGCACCTTTTGATACAAAAAATAATTCATCATATTGGGATGGTGAAACGTGTGGCAATATGTCAAGCTTGAATTTTAGAAAGCTTCACCTGTCTGGTTCAAATCAAGTTGGCTCTTTTGTGAGTGAAATGAATTACCTTGATGGTAATGATGGTCGGAATCCAAATGGTAACAACATTTCTCATCCTAGGAAATTAGAAAGACATGAATCCTGGAGTGGAGGAGCTTATGCATCCAAAACATTCCAATCAAGGCAAAACAGTAAGGCAAAGTACTCAGTTCAACGTCATCATTCATTCAGTCACACATTGACTGCCATTTCACCAACAAATGCCAGTAGTCAGCATCATTTACAGGACAAATCAAACATTGTAGACTGCAGGGTGCCTTATCGTGGAATTCAGAGGTCTCAGTCAGTCTTTATACCTAATTCATCAAAGGATCAATCTATGCTACAGTTTGGTAACATCCCAAATCTTCATGGAGGTGTTGGCTTTACTTCTGGAAGATCTATTTCTGTGCAGAACATTGCAGTGGCTGAAGAAGGCATATTAGCTGAAGCTATAAAAAATAACATACATCAGAAGAGGGTGAACACAAGTGATGTGTCGGTGTTTACAGAGAGTAGCAATGGAGAGTGTAATTCACACATGATGACCAACAGTATCATGCCCACCAAAGAATTGGTGCTTGGTTCAATATTAAATCAAAATCTTTGTCACTCTTCAACTGTGAATATCAAACCACAGTTAACGAAGCAAAGCACTGACACCAGTCAGTCAATGGCACATGAAGAACGAGATACATGCACGCAGGAGGCTACAGAGGCAAGTTGTGCAAATAGTTGTGTTATGAAATCTAAAGGGCTAGAAACACTTGCTAACTACAGTGATGAATTGACCCAAACTCATTCTTTGAATGTGAAAAATGACATCAGTATTGATTGCAAATCCCCCGCTTACAAAATAACTTCAAGAACTTCATCTCCCCTCACACAAAACAGCAGCTCAATGAAAGGTTGCTTTGGCCAACCTGACAGAGACTCAGTTGCAAGCAAGGACTCTGGCTATCGTAGTAGAGATCGATCAAGTGCCAGCTCTGGAAGTATGTATTCCGCTGAATCACCTGTAGCATGTGTGAACAGTACAAAAGATACGGAATATGTCTGCTTCAAGATTTTTTCAGAATGTGATCATCTTGAGGCTCAGTCAAGACAAATGAGGGATGCAGGAGACTTGGCAACAGCATTGGCTCTTTGCACTTCATCAGTTAGTAAGTATCCATGTCCCTCTCCCACAACCTTTGTCTGTTTCATTGGTCATCTGTAATTCTAATTAAACGTCTGGGTCAGGCTGTAAATTATTTTGCCTGTAAATGACATTTGTTTTTGATGAGCTGCTGTAAAGCAGAGCAAGTCTATGTAATACCGATTTCCATATGTACGTCTGTCCGGCCGTCCGCATTCAGATGTTAAAGTTGAGATGAAAACTGAATTTTTTTAACGTAATGAAATTCATCACTACAACCTCAATTTAGAGTTTAGTCTGGTTCCCTGCCCAAAGATTCCCTGACGACTCTTATTAAAAATCTTAGGTCAGGTATCGGCTAAGGTTAAAAATAGAACATGACACAGCTGTCATGTCTGCGCAGGCGGGGAAGCTAGTTTTAGAGTTGAACGAGATTCCATTTTAGCATTTATTTTTGCACTTTTGTGAGCACATGCAATTTTATCTCCAGGGGCAGAATAAGAGTTCAAAGAGTGGGAAAAATCCATACAACAAACTCCTCAAAAGTGCATAATAGTGCTCTGTTGTATGTGGACAATAATTATGCTCTACTTTGCTCCAACTGTAGCACTAGCATGGGATCGAACACATTTACATGACGTATGTTTCCTTGACGCACATGACCTTGTGTGACCTGTCGGAAATAGCTGACAGTCAACTAACTATCCGAAGTTGGACGAAAACGAGTTCGTAATGTTTCGGATTTTTCCGTAAAAAGTCAGAAATAGACTTTTTTGGTCACGTGACCCTCCAGTACATGTAGCCGATACTGGACCCTATATTTGACAGACAATAGTCGGGAGCTTTTTGGATCTGGGAACCAGACTAATTAGAGTTTATACCCCTAAAATTGATTAATCAGGAAAGACAATTAAAAATTCACTCATTCACGTTAATTCACTCTCCCGCCTCCTGTGGGCCCCGCCTTGGGGCTGTAATAGTCTTTCTCCTTGAGAAACGGGCGACACGTATGTTACCCCCAAGAGGGGCCACAATCGGGGTTCATGTCAACCTTATTGGTTGGAGCATGGCGCACGATTCTAAACTGGAATCCCCCAACAGATTTATTCTGCCCTGTCGCTTTCGGATTTACCCTCGGGCTTATCCGATCGCCAGCATGGGGAGCAAGCCTTCTCCCTTTTTTCAGACCGGATTGCTGGAGGTTTTCAACTGCCGTTTTCAACAGTTCACGGCACTCCACCTCCAAATTGTAGGTGTCTGTCTGTTTGGCGGGCATGATGTTTCTCATGTACTTCGACTAGTGGCTCATAGTAAGACAGTCTTGCGTGGCTGCAGGGCCAGCTCTCAACCTTGCTTGGGGCCTTGTATTTATTATCAGCAGGGAGAGGTACCACCAGTGGCTCTCCCAGTCTCCAACTTCCATGCGAGTGCGGAGAAGGCTTTCCTGGCCCAAGCAGGATCGCAGCCAAAACCTTTGCCGAGGCGTATCCCTTTGTCTCCGGGCGACGATGGCCACAGCACGAGCTTAGCTCAAGCTGCTGGGCCTTATGGCCGGTCTGGTAGTCGTGCTCTGCAGGCTGAGGATGCGTGTCATCCAGCTGCACCTGCTCTCCCTTAACCGGTCGAGGCCTCAATCCTTGAGCCATCGGGTGTCGGTCATGCCTTGGCTGCTCCCACACCTTCGATGCTCGTTGGACGTCCCTAACATCATGTCAGGCGACAGTCATGTCATTTTCTGGCTTGGGGCCTCCATCTACCCACGCCAAGTAGCGAGCCAGTGTGGCCCCGAGCATCACTCGAGTCATTCCAATGTGCTCGAGATGTTGGCAGCCTTCAATGCTCTCCGGCTGTACTGGACCTCTCTTACGGGTTGATCTGTCCCGACTGACGCGACATCACATCCGTGTTTTCTTACGTGGTGCCATGGAGGGGAGACATGGTCTGCCCATCCATGTGCACTCACTTGAACCGTCTGCCATCGGTGCACCACCTGGGAGAGGAGAACGTCGCTGCCGATGCTCTCTCAGGCAGGTATATCCGGCCGACAGAGTGGTCTCTGCGCACGCAGATTGCCTTGCCTTTCCTCTGGCTACTAGATCGGCCCCATGGCAATCTATTTGCGCTCAGAGCTACCAGCGGCTGCTGGTCTGTCATGAGGGTCCATGACCCCCAGGCATGTCGGATGCAATGCGCTGGTGATGCGGAGGGACAGGCTCCTGGCTTATGTCTTTTGCCCTTTCCCTCATACCTGGTGTGGTGACCAAGCTAGAACAGGATTATAAGTCCTCCTCATAGCTCCCATTCTGGACCTGCCAGTCCTGGATTTCCAGGCTGCCCAGACCCCTAATGCATCGGCCGGTCTTCCTTCCGTATAGAGCGGACATTCTGCTCCAGCCAAGCTCTGTTTTTTTGCCCTCGCTCGGCTCAGCAGGATCTCCACTTAACGTGCTGGGTGGTGTCAAGCATCCCCTTCACACGGTTAGCTTTCCACAGCGAGCTGCGGTTCTTGCAGCCTGCAGCCGCAGGGCATCGACCAGGAAAATCTACGATAGCGGTTTCAATCACCCTTCCCAAATGGCCCCGAGTCTGATCTCTGCATCCCCTAAGTAGCTTCTGTAGGGGAAGGTTGCTAATTTTCTGGTATAGCCTACCTGGTCGAAAGCGACCACGCTGCCTCCACGATTAGTCAGCGTTCGACCATAGCAGGTGTTCCCACAGGTCCTCAGGTCGTGTTGGATGATTGGGCTCTTCACTTGTTGCTCAGGGGGACGTCTGTCTCGTACCCCTGTCGCTCAGGCTTATTGATTGTCAGCGTGCTGGCCACGCTTTCAAGGCCCCTGTTTGAGCCCTTTTTACCCTCTTATGTTGGAGGCATGCCACGTCCAATGGGAACCAGGAGGTGTCTGCCTTACCCCGAGGTTGGGGTTCCATGACCAAGGATATTTGACCTCCGGATATCTTTGTCCCGGTCATCATTTCCTTCTCGCCCGTGCCGGATTAGGTTTGTAGTGCCCGGTCAGGGCTCTTAAGTGGTGTATCGACTGAACCAGGCCACTCGGAGCTGCCTGTTCCTGACTATTTATCTCATCAACCCCGCTGTATGGACTGGCTTCTCGCAACATGTTTGCTCACTGGCTAGTCTCGGCCATACTCTCATCTGCGCTAATTGTACTGTTACCATGAGCCATCGGTTCAGCCCAGATGCATGAGGTCGGAGCGGCTTCCACTTATGGTGAACCATGCCCTACCTCCAATATGGGTGGGCCTTCTGTAGAGGTGTTTCTGTAGGTGGTATCATCCAGACAGCATGCTGGAGAACCCCAAACACCTGAACACCCCACTACTAACTGGGGTATATCTGTAGCCAGTGAAGCGACAAAAAGAAGAAGCGGTAGAAATAGGACACACGGGAGCTGGAGGGCGAGCCTTCGCCTTAGACTTCTTGACAGACTTCTTGTAGAAATAGGATGCACAGGAGCTGGAGGGCGAGCCTTTGCCTTAGACTTCTTGACAGCTGCCATCTTTTCGGCTTTCCGGAGACGTTCCTCGTCATCTGAACCTTCAGCCAGTTCATCGGCAACATATTCTTTTACGGTTGCCCAGCCTTGGAATGAACGGTCCGCCAGCTTAATCAGTTTTTTGTGTTGCTCTAGTTCGGTGCTGGCTTCAATGAGGGCCGATCTCGCTGTGGCAGGGTCTGTAGTGTCCAGGGAAGTCGTGGCCGAGTCGATGATGGCGGCCAGTCTTTCGCAATGCCGAAACTGATCCTTGTTACCAGCGCTCTTGAAATATGAGTTGGTGTCGATAGTGGTCTTCTGCTTAATTGTTGATTCGACCTTAGAGTCAATTGAGTTTGACAATGATCTTATTGCTAACAGAATTTATTGGTTTTGGCTGTCGGAGCTGCCTGGGTTCATAGCTGAACGTCTGTAATTAATGCGAAATGAACAAATGGAAGAGGATCGTGTGGAGTGAGGTTATAGTTTGCTCAACCGAGAATGAACTTTGAATAGGCATCTTGGCGTTTAAAAGGACGCCAGAGGACGCTGTTACATAACGAAACGTGCAAAGAATTGTGCGCTGCACCTATTGTGCGATAACAAAAAGAAAAGTCACACTATCTTGTTACTAAGCTGTGGTAATGGCTAATAGGTGGGTAGGCAGGACTGCCCTAGGTAGGTGTTCACCCCTCTCTCATCTCTACAAATATCTACTGGTACTTGGCATTTTTCGTTGCCTGGGTGAGTTTCACCTTTGTGGTAGTGCTACGGGATTGCTGTTATCTGGTATCGATGTTTCGAGCTCGGTGTTTATACTTGTTGGCTCGGATGGTGGTGCTTCAAGGCATTCAATGACGTGCTTTCAGGCATCGCAGGCGTTGGTCCTGCAACATGAGTTTGGTGATTATCCTCACACCGAAGTACATCATCTATAGCTAGATGCGGGGAACTAGCCTCCTGAGTAGGCGATACATCTGTATGGTCGTTATCAGTCCACGCTCTGATAGGTTCACCTACATAGAATTTAAGTCTGTCACAGTGCACCACTTTCATCTTGCTTCGCTGCTTTTGCTTAATCCGGAATATGACGTCTGACAATTTGTGTATGATGAGGTATGGGCCCTCCCATCTGCATTGGAGTTTAGGTGACATACCTTTCTTCTTCGCTAGGTTGTGTAACCACACAAAATTACCAGCTTTAAGTTTGTCACTGGTAGCCCGCCAATCATAACATATTGCTTCAAACACTCTGCTTCAAGCAAACACGGGCCCGTTCATGAGAATCTTTCAACCGCTGCCACAATTCAAATGCGTAGTCTGTTTCCACGGCAGTTATTCACTCCTGCTCATCAACTGGTCCCTGAGTGGTGAGATCAACAGGCAAGGCGCACCTCTTGCCCTAACATTGGCATGTTTGGTGTTGAACGATATTAAACGTGGCTAGTGGAAGTTTCTCGTCCCAGTCACGCTGCCTTTTACTGGGTTCTATCATCGTTGCGACCATGTTGATAAGTGTGCGATTGAACCTTTCAATCATGCCATGAGATTTGGGATTGTAGGGGCACATACGCATTTTCTCGATACCTAGAATACTGCACATCTCGGCAAACACTTGAGATTCAAAGTTACGGCCCTGGTCTGAATGCAAAACATCAGGGACGCCAAAGTGGCACACAAACTCGTTAACGAATCTTTCTGCCACTGTCTTGGCTGTTTGGTCAGATATCGGGTATGCCTCTATCCATTTGCTTAGGTAGTCTCCTACCACTAGGATGTATTTATTTCCATTAGTACTTTCGATTAAGGGGCACAGAATGTCTCAAGCGACACGCTCCATAGGTGTTCCAACTCTGTGTTGTTGCAGTGGCTCCTTCCTAGCTTTGGAAGGTGATTTTCTTTTATGCACACACTGTTATCGTCCCCGATAAGTTCTTTGTCCACGCTAGTCGTATAGAGATATAGTCAGTCATTGAGAGCATACCTGGCGCTCCACATGCACAGGTGTCTCATTTACATATAACGCTACACCGCACTCTTCTTTATTCAGTATTGTCATTATTCAGTAGCATGGGTCATATGTCGTGATTGTCCAATTAGCACACAGCCCACGGGTGTGGCGCCTTGCTTGAACCTGGTATTTAAGCTAGTCCAGCGTAATTACTTAGCCAGTCTTAGCCACGATGCCGTAACCCGGGAAGACTCACCTGGAAGACCTCAGATAACCTCACACATTAATTTCCCGTTACTCCAGCATGCTCCAGTATACTCACTAATGTTCACCCGTGTATCGAGGGCATCTTTCTTGCATACGATTGTAAGTTTATGTTATATTTATACCACTTGTTTATAATAGTAAGAATATTGAATTTGTAACACTGCTCGAATTGTTGAAGTTGAATTACACTGTCTGACGGAAGACCTTACGTTTGCTGTGATGCCTGCCCAGTAGGACCTCAAGCGAAGTTTGGCCAATGTTTTCTTGACGCCTAGTGTCAGCTAGATTTGCCACCATGAAGCTCTTTGATCAGATCTGACCGATATTTCTCTGGTAACACCATGCGCCACTCCACCAGGTGGCCGTCATCCGTATGCCGTTTATCACTGACAGTTGGTCCCACCTCCGCCTGTAAGTCTTCACTGCCAATGACTTAGAGGTCTATCTGCCAATTTCTCCTTTGCTTCCAACGCCCATTGTATGGATGCGTCTAGTCTTGTTCAAGACGGTATTACGTAGTTGTACCTGGCTAACAGATATTGCACGTACGTGTACGTGTTAACACAACAAACGACCCGAAATAACGTCTACGCCACACACACAAGCCTGTAATACCGTCTTGTCCATTTACTTCAAACTGCCCGGAAAATTCCGGGCAATAACCCCCCGCGAAGTCGGCGCATCATGACGTAGCCTTATTTGCATTAATATATTTAGAAAATTTGCATGGAGATGAAGTCTAGTACCGCAACGACGTCGCAAGCATTATATACAGTTCGCATACAGGTGTATTTACAGTACTTGATGGAGCCCGGGAACAGACTCCATGGTATCATAATTCAGTGAAATTATTTCATTCATCCCTTCATTCATTCATTTATTTTGGCAACATACAAAAGTACTGTACACATGAAATACACAATAAATAACGAATAACAAAAGCCCGAGGATAACCCAAAAAGCTGTAAAATACGGCTTATTCATATCCTACAATTTCTCAAATCTTTTTGTGCCGCATGACAGTTGATCGAAGTATAATCAAGCCATGGCTTTGGTAATGACCATGGAGCTATCTGTTGTTATTGCTCCATGGCAATAACGGTTGCGGCTGAGTTTCAATCGACCGTCATTACGTGATATGCACACGGTATATCACGCCATACCACGGGCGTGGATTGGACGCTGACCAAAACAGCGCATTGCACCCCGTTGTTGACCTCAATGAATATGCAATTTCTACCCACAGAGGTCACGCTCAGTCTTCGTCACGTGACACCAGAGTAAACCAACAAGACGTTGATATTTCGTAGGGCGGTGGAATGGTCCACTTTGTTCACGTGGGGTGGGTAATTGTTTGGAGGGACTAGCGCATAATCAACGTCTTGGACAAGACTAGGATGCGTCCTCCATCTGTGCCTCCCTCATGTCTTCATAGGTGATTGTAGGTGAGGTTATTACAGCTCTCATATCTTTACCTGTCATTGACTCTGGCTGCTCCTGTCTTCAACTCTGAGAACAATTTCTGCGCGAGAGGCCATCTGCATTTCCATGTGATTTTCCAGCCTGGTGGATTATTGTGAAGTAATATTCATCAATCACCTGCAACCATCGGTCATCTGCCCTTGCGGATCATGAAAATTAACTAGCCAATGTAGGGTCCTGTGGTCAGTTGTTATGGTGATCTTCCTTCCGTACAGGTACTGCCTGAACTTCTTCAGAAATGCAACCATGGCTAGCAACTCTCTGTGTATCACAGAATAGTTCCGCTCGACCTAACTTAGTGTTCACTTTTCGATGAACCTACGATAATACGGTCTAAGCCCTAGAAACTCTGGGCATCTTCAACTGTCTTAGGGGTTGGCCATTAGCGCACAGTACTGATCTTTTCTGGGTCTGTAGCAACTCCACATCCTGACACAATGTGTCCAAGGTACAAGACGCTCTGTCTAAATATGTGACACTTTTGGGGTTTCAGTTTTAGTCCTGCTTCCTGTAAGCGCTGGAAACAACCCCAAGGCGAGCCAATTCCTCTACCGTTTTCGCAAACACTATTACATCGTCCAGGTAGACAAGTATATCAACAGTACAAATCCCCATGTACCATGAACACAAATTTCTGCTTCCAAACCTACCTTAAGCAAACAGCTCCCTCTATTCGCGTAAGTGCAGTGTTGCACAGTACTCCGCTCTGCTGTAACAGCGTGCATGCATGCCCTGTTGTTTCTGGTCACATATGGCCTTTCATTTTCAATCACGTAATCACGCGTATTACTGCACAGTTTAATATATATTGTTTGGAGTGTGCTTATTGGTGTTGATTTCTTCATGTTTTCCCGTCCCATTTTTCTCATTCCCGTTAACATTTTTGTTTCTGTGTGTAGAGGGGTTTCTGGTTGTCACATGTTCGCTTGGTTTCTATAATGTGACGGCGCACCATGACCTTTCAAAATTTGTGGCCGTACAAAATGTGTTTGTTGGTGTCAATTTGCATACCTGCCAACCATTCCTCTTTTGGAGGAATCATTCCTCTTTTTGGGTAAGAATGTATCACTTTTTACAAGCTCTTGACAACAGATTCCGATTCTTGGCTTGGAAATACACATGTAATCCTATGTAGTTTGCTCTGTGATTCCTCTTTTTTAGTAGAAGTATTCTGAATTTCCTTTATGATAGGTTGGCAGCTATGAATTTGTATTCCTGTTTGTGGAATGTTTTTATTTCTTGTTCTTTTTGAGTGAGATGTGGCTACGCTACAAAGCAAAAAAGCTCAGCGCATTTCCAGCACCGCGACGGGGATGTATCTTACGTGGCTCTATGTGGCCTTGAAAAAGGCCGTTTTTGGCTGCGCCGGGGTTTTGGTCGATGTTCACTTCTTGGTGAAATCTGTGATTCGTTTCTGCTTTGCTTTGCCTTTTCAAATGTCGCCAACACACTCCTCTATGTCACAAAGGGCGTCAAAGATGCCCTCATCGTTTGAGTTCTGCAGTGCGAATTCAAGCAATTTGTCTACCAATTGCAGGGCCTCTGCAATAGAGGTCAAGGGAGCCTGGCTGACTGTTCATTGTCATCATCTTCCTCAACTTCTGATGCATTGGAAGAAAGCACTGCATCTACGATGGCTTCATCCATTAGCTCCATGATGTACCTCAAGTCTGCATCAACATCGGTGTAGGACTCCATGGTTATTTCTGATGGAACATATACCCCGGCATCTCACAGTCTGTCCATGAGATCTGTGTCTGCATTATTGCTTGCGGCGTTGTTCCCATCGGGGACGGTGTCGTTGTCTTCATGTTCCTCGTCCTCGGCAGTGGTGGAGTGTTTGAATCCCGCGTGCGTGAAGCAGTTGGCAATGGTGGTCTCCTTAACCATTCTCCAGGACTTCTTGAGAAGAACCATTGCATCCAACACGGTTGGGTTGTGCTCCGTCTTCTTCTCCACGGCTTCAAGAAGGGACATGATGAGCTGGCGGTGCTGGTCCATTGGCTGGAGTTTGGCTGTTGTGTTGGGAGGAAGGAACACCAGCTTGACGTTCTTAAGTCCCGTAATGCGGGGATGGGCTGGGCAGTTGTCAATGATGATGGCGATTTTTCTTTTCTTCCTTTTTGTACTTCTTGTTTAGGTTTCGAGCCCATGCCTCAAAGATGTCGGAAGTCATCCAAGCTGTTCATCCAGGCGTTCAAGCATCGTACTCCGTCGGCAGGGACCTAACATTTGCAAAACATCGCGGCTTCTTTGACAAGCCAATGACAAAAAAACTCGCTCCCGTCCATGTTGGTGCAGACCATAGCTGTGAGTCACTCCTTACTCCTCTTGCCCCCGTTGCATGTCTCCCCCTTAAAAGTTAAGGATTGGTCTGGAAGAAGGCGGTAGAAAATTGCTGTCTCGTCAGCATTGAAAATGTCCCTCGGTTCGTACGCCAACAGGACTTCTGGTAGGCTGGTTTCTATCCAATCCTTCATCATGACTGCACTTCCCCGACAATTGCACGGAAGATGATGTCGTGTCGTGCTTTGTATCAGGACAGCCATCCGTCACTGCACACAAAGTTGGGATGGCCCAACAGCTGGGCAAGAGATCAGGCCTTGGCCTGTAAAATCTGACCGGACACTGGGATGTTCTCAGCACGGGCAGCCTTGAACCATTTATTAAGGAGGGCTTCTTCAACTTGTGGATATGCAGACATTCTCATGCATTTTCTTGTCAACATTTTCTTGTCAACAAAATATGGATTGGTTTTCGAACTTCTCCATTACCTCCTCCTTGACTTTCATGATGGTAGACAGTGTGGATTGCGGAATTCCCCATTCCAATGCGATGTCCACCTTTCTTTTTGCACAGTGATTTTTCACTTCTTCGATAAGTTTTACCTTATCGTCAATTGGCAGGGCTTTCAACTTTCTCGTAGCTTTCTGCATCTTTGATGATTCTGAAGGAGTACTCTGGTCAGTGAGAGATCTCAAAGTGAAATGACGCCATCATAAACTTTCAAAGAGCAAACTAAGCATGTGGTGCATCCCCGATGCGTACTGGCAGTCGATGGTCAGCGAACTGTCCAGCAGTTTTGGAAAAGGGGAATCAAGATCTGGCATTTTGGTGTGATCATTATCTATCCTCAACAAAACCGTAAGTCACGTTCCCACTCAAGCTTGATCCTCCTTTTTAAAGGGAAAGTTTCAAGTCTGAAGGTCAGAGTTAAAATCACTTATTTCTGGGAGAGCGCATGCTCTGAGTCTTGCATGCTGAGGTAAATTCACCATACGAGCACAAATGCAATATAATGTACATATGTACAAGCCATCTTTGACGTCTTCTGCCTTGTCAGCGTGGTTGGAGCTTTTCGATTTGTATAGCCGTTGCTTTTTTTGTCCCCCATCTTGAGAAGTACCATGGTTTACTTATTACTACTAACTTATGTGCCACGTCCATGACTTGCTGTATTTGTGGGCCTACTCTAACTTATTTTGCTTACACATAGTCATTAATACTATACCATTGGAATATTTGAGAACTTATGTATTAAAACCTGTAAATGGCCTAAAAGAAGCAAAAATTACCCAAATAAAAAAGACAGGAGAAATGTACGATTCCTCAGCACAACGGGAAATTGGAAGTGCTCGTCTGTGTTTACGTGTACAATGTACATGTGCATGTACATTGTACATGTACGCCACTGTTGTCTTGTCATTTAGCCTTTGAGGAAGATCCTG
Organism: Astropecten irregularis; assembly: GCA_963971285.1. Taxonomy (NCBI): domain Eukaryota; kingdom Metazoa; phylum Echinodermata; class Asteroidea; order Paxillosida; family Astropectinidae; genus Astropecten; species Astropecten irregularis. Next base: position 8,002,575 of record OZ020263.1, read on the forward strand.
CTAGGATTGCAACATCAGGCCCTCCTAACTGCAAGCACTTTAAAAGATATTACTTAAAAACCATTTTCTTGATCATGAGTATTGTTTGTTAACATGCAAATGATGAGACAACCATGATCAAAAGTGCAATAGAACACCCAAGACCATGGGCTAGTAGTTGTAGAGCAACTTACACAGTTCTGTAACTATTCCAGTTGCTATTTTGTAGCAAACCATTGGGCCGAACATCCTATTCCATTGATGACAAAAGCTAATGTGCTCTTTTTGTTCCCACTTATTTTTTTCTTGAAATAACAATCAATATCCGTGTTCAGTTTCTTCCTCCATCGGGTAACAAATTATTGAGAAATTTCAGGATATATCCCATTAACAAAAAATAATCAGTGCAATTGCCTTAGAAATGAGTGTGTACCAAGTGCGTGTTTATGGTTTCATGTGAATACTAACATGATGGATGGATCTGGGTTCATCAGCTGACATCATCAGCCATGAGCAATACATTATTTCCTCTGGGTTTTTAAAAATGGATGTTCTCAAAATTAATTTAAAAAAAAATAAATACAAAAATAATATAAGATGATTAAAAAGACATTGCACCTGACTTGAATGCAGGTATCAATTTAATTCTTTGTTAGCCATATAATAATAGATAATTGCTTTTGCCTGACTTTAGCCTTTGAATATTTTACAGCAGTAACACACACATGTACTCGAGGAAATAACCTTTTGTTTATCTACTTTGTTACCTTGTTAATAGCCAAGTTGCAGGAGTGCCTGAAAATGAAAGGTATATGCCCTCAGACATGTCAGTTGCTACACAACAGATACAATGATGCTGTACTGCAGTCAAGGAATCTTCACAGACGCTTGACTCTATTACACAGGCAGGATTCATTAACTATTCATCAAAATCAGCATTCTCTTGACATCCAGCATCAGTCACATATTAGGTAAGTAAATTTTGTAGTATAATGCAAACCTAACTACCATACTTTCTTGGCTTTTTTTTTTTATGTGGTGTGCTCGTCTAGTAAGATACAAGTGTAGCAACAGCACATATTATGTATTAAATTCAAAGGCACTGCCAAAGATTTTTATAAAAAAAGGGGGCGTAAAGTAAATGTTTGCCCCAAATTCGATTGAAACCTATTGTTTATTGTAAATTGATATCGATGTTAATCCATTGAACACGAAATCTGCATTTTTGTGCTTTTCTGAAACTGCTTCTGTATGCAAGAAGTATAAGGTCTACAGTAGGTTGCTGTGTGTGATGTGCGCAATGAAGAATTACATGTACACAGAGAGCCCATCACATCAGAATGGCGCCCATGGCAATTATGCGTTTTAGTGGACATGTGGAGAGTTCTCCATCTTGCACCACTATGCGGCGCTATATACTATCTTTGGCCACGGCCTAGAATTACATGTACACAGAATTACTCTTGTCCAAGACATTATTTATTCACGAGTCCCTCCAAACAATTACCCACCCACACGCAAACAAAGTGGAACATTCCACCGACCGACCAAAAATAACGTCTTGTAAGTTTACTCTGATGTCACGTGACGAAGACTGAGTGTGACCTCTGTGGGTGAAATTTGCATATTCATTGGGGTCAACAACAGGGTGCATAAGGCCATAAAAAAAAAATTGTTGTATTGGCGTAACAGAGGTTTGGAAAATAGGGTAGGGCGGGCGGATTTTTTATTTTATTTATTTTTTTTTCCTGGGGTATTAAATGCTTTCCCCCCTGAATAATCACAGTATTTGACGTGTCAACTAAAGACAAGAAATGACATAACAACTTTAACCAGTCTGGTTTCCATCTTTTGCTCCTTTTAAGCTTTTAATCTGCATACAAATTTGCGATTTTTTTGTTGTTTTTCCCCGATTTTTATTTATTTATTTTTTTTTTTTTTTTTGGTTTAAAATGTTTACGGTCGGGGCATATTTTGTGGGTCGGGCAGGTTACGCCAATACAACAATTTTTTTTTTATGGCCTAATGAGCTTTTTGGTCTGCGTCCAATCCACGCACGTGGTATGGCGTGATACCGGTGCATATCACATTATGTCGTTTGAAACTCGCCAGCAACCGTCATTACCATATGGAGCTATAAAAACAGATAGCTCCATGGCCATTACCCAAGGCATGGTTTAATTATACTTCGACCGCCATGCGGCACAAGAAGATTTTGAGAAATTTGAGGGCATGAAATAATTTCACTGAATTATGACACCGTGGAATCTGTTCCCATGAGGATACAAAATGATTTTGAGGGGCACGGTTAGTAAATTTATTCCATTCCCAAGTTGTCTATGAGCCGCAGCTTGCTGTTCTCGAAAATTCACGAATCTCAACTTTTGTGTTGCATAATCCAAGGCCTCCAAGTTCAATACGATCAGCAGCCACATGGTACGATATCATAAAGCATGTATGTAATAGCGCTCCGCACTTATGACGTCACATGAGTGTACAAAATCCCCGGATGTCAGACAAACATTGACTCATACACGCAGTGTATACCATGCATGCACGCGCGTGCACACACCACACACATTAATGCATGGTTGCAATGTTTGTCTGAGATCCGGTGTGCTATTTTTATCGCAAGTGGGCAATTCCAGCGTAACGGACATGACAATTAAACAGTTTTTGCCTTATTCAGAGAATCACAAAGTAGGATTGGCAGTTTGCAAACAATTTTAATCAGGCTTATCAGACACATTTAACTATCAGTGACATATGTAGTAAATTTTATGTAATTTCATTGAACAGTTGTAGAGAAAATACACTTCTTGTGACCGTAACGGACATGACACCAAGGCTGCGTTCGAGCGAGCTACTCGTGTTAACACGAGTATACTCCTGAGCGCTCGAACGGCCGGAGTACGACACTCGGGTCAGCGAGAGTATACTCTCCAGCGTTGGGGAGTATACTCCTGCACCGGAGAGTATTGCGCGCGCATCACACTCGTGTTACAGGGAGTAACCGCTCGAACGCAGCCCCTGTGGCAATTGTGAGCATGGGCGCGATGTTTTGCGCCTGCGCGTGCACTGTTGACTTGAAGACCAGTTCTCCAAAGTCTCCCATTGAATTTCATTGTTTATCACATCACATAAGGTTGTCAATCCCTTTCAGGATTAGCGAGGGGGAGGGGAATTGAAGGACATGTGGAAGGGAACGAAGCAGCTGAGTGGGGGGTGCCAATTGCATGCTGGTAGTAATATTTAAATCGGACGCACAAGGTATCTAGATAATTATACTTGAACTTCAATGAAAGGGAACATGGAGAATCAGGAATACATCGATCCAGTAGGCCACGCCCACCATAGCAACAGTCAAGCAACAACGCACACGCGCACACACACAACGTGTCACTCTCAACCATCGAAAACACTTAACTCTCTGTTGGACTTTGGTTTTGGGAAAGGCCAATAATTTACATTTTCTCTCAGCCAGGGCATCGAGAGTCAGAATCGCCTTGTATATAAAAACAAAAGTAAACTAACAACAAATGTGTAATAAAGAATACAAAAATCATGCCGTTATGTCAGAGAAAATTATGTTGGACATTAAATTACGCGTTGTGATTGGCCAATTAGTCAAGGGGCGTGGCCTACTTGATCGGTGTATTGTGTTTGTATGTCACAGCTTCAAGTGCTTTAATTGCAACGAAACTTTGAGACTGGATACCAAAAGTAGGGAAATCCGGTTAATGAACACAATTGTTCGTAAAAAATCACAAACATAAATAATAGACCTTACGGTCTCAACACGATAAAGGAAACCCATGATCTCCTTTACCACAAAGGTGATACCCATGACCACCACCATTGACCAACGGCCATCAGTGGCGGATCTAGCTTTTTGGTAAGGGGGGGGGGTTTACCCGGAGTGAAGTTTTGTAGCCAGTCAATGTGAGGGCGGGTGGGGTTAGGTTTGTGGTCAACCCCCCCCCCCCCCCCCCCCCCCCCAGCTGTGGTAGGGAGGTAAGGAGCTTTTTAAGTTTGACATTTGATATTTTTTTATTTTTTTATTTTTTTGGGGGGGGGTTAAAAAACAAAAAACAAATTGGGAATCCAAGGGGGGGTTTAAACCCCCTAAACCCCCCCCCCCCCGTAGATCCGCCACTGGCCATTGAGCTGAATAAAAATGTGAAATATCACAAACCAACTGCGATCCCATTCATATTAATACAAAAGTAGACCAATCAAAAACAATGGACCCCCGCAGGTACATGCGATAGGGTATATACATGTAGCCTGAGAGGAATTACATGGAGCATTGAATTATGCAATTATAGTGTGTTCATTACCTGTCATTGGTACGTATGGCAGGGAAAAGCCTGTGTGGCATGTCACCGCAATATACATTGGCAATTCATGCAATATAAATAATTTTGTTGTAATAAAATGCCCCAACAAACTAAATATGCAAAGCCCCAAAAGACAAGATTAGGAGTTTGATTTCTATCCCAAACGAAAAACTGCCAACCGCGTGGAACACGACCTACACAAAGAGAAATCAAAAACCCAACAAGCACCAACAATGAGACTCACAGCATTGTGGATGTGATTTACCTTCAAGAGAGAGAGATGAACCCCATCTCTGCGATATAGGTAGTCTTGGTTCACGACTCGTACTCGAACGTACGAACTGATTACCCGCACTGACCTGCACGTATGTACATACATGTACGTAAAGGCCTCTGTGAAACATAGTCTTGGGAATCCTGTAAAATCTACCCCCGAAAACGGGGAAAAACACACTGCACATGTGTTACTGTTGAATTAGGCGCAGCCTATACACAGTGACGTACATACATGTGCATGCAGGCCAGTGCAGGTAGTCATACATATTCAACAGTGTGTCATGGATATGACGTAGCGTGCTACATAACGAGGTGTGCACGCAACTCACGGCCCTTACAGGATTCCCAAGACTATGTTTCAGAGAGGTCTTTGCGAACATACATATGTATGTGCATGCGGGAACTTCAGTCGTGATGCCAAGTTGTACTTAGAAGATTGACGTCATGATTACGTCATCAGGTATCAAATTACACACGTTTTTAGGAAAGACTTTGCAGGGTGCTTTATAACTTGAGAACCACAGACCTACGATTTGGATATTGACATATGTTACTCAAAAAATGAATCTCAACAATTAATATATCTAGTGTACAAATGACCTTCACTTCCCTTGTTACCGGAAGTTGAAGTTTGACTAAAAATAACTTGAAAGCGGAAGGATTTGGTCACATAAAACAGAGTGGGCTTTAATAATAAAGATAGAGAAGGTCTTGGGCTTTTGAAAAATATAAAAGTCGACTTCACTCATGTTACCTGTAGGCTCTACAGGTAACATGTAACAACTACTTATGCATATTTCCCTAGACCATCAAGTATTCACGCTAAGGAATGGTACAACAGCGCCCCCTGTTGACCTACCCACAGTGCTCCGCGTAAGCATCCTCTTTTCTCTTAGCGACAGTGCGGGTAGGACGTGTTAACGTTCCATCCATGATTTCATGCAAAAGTATTTAAGATGGAGAATAACGATTTGTAAAAAAATGAAACAAATACAAGTCCTCGTTTATAGGGCATATAAGAACTTCCTCATAATATACAATGGGGCTGTTGGAAATAAAATTTGATAATGATGATTGTACATTCTTGGGACTATTTACCCAAACTGGCCGTGGGTGGCGCTATTTAAATTTATGTCAATGTGTGACGTAGTCGAGGGGATCAGTCCACAAACGAACCCTCTCGGTGTGCGGGAGTTGTATGGGATTTCCTATGAGTTTTGTGTACATGCGGTTTCTGTATGCTAAAACTGTCTGAATCACTGTCTGAATGATCATTACTATCCGATAGGTACATTGATTCTTCATCGATGCTGTATTCCTCTCAAGGACGGTCGCTATCTTTACATTTTCAACCATTTTACTTTCGAAATGATTGGAGTGCATGAGTATTGCGTGTGGGTTTATAATATGTAACACACTGGCTGCGTTCGAGCGAGCTACTCGTGTTAACACGAGTATACTCCTGAGCGCTCGAACGGCCGGAGTATGACACTCGGGTCAGCGAGAGTATACTCTCCAGCGTTGGGGAGTATACTCCTGCACCGGAGAGTATTGCGCGCGCATCACACTCGTGTTACCGGGAGTAAGCACTCGAACGCAGCCACTGTGTATAAATATTTATAAGGAAAGCTAATCCCCTCTTCTACATCATCAACTTGAGGAAAACATGAATATTCATGATATGTAAATGAACAACTGGCAAATTCATAAGAAAATTGCTTATTATTGGCGACAGCGGAATGGTAAAAAGTGTCTTAAAATTCACATCATGAAACTTGAGGGTTAATGATATATTTATCTTAATTGGAGCTAGGTGAACACAATTTTAGGTGAACATCTTATTTTTCAAAATCTTTGGAGCCCAGCTTTTATAGGTATTTTGTAAACAACTTTTGTAGAGTTTTTATTGTGTCTTCGTGTTTAGTTATTTGAGTTATGAAGTATTTGGGGAGAGCTGGTCCCACAAATCCTGGGGGAAATAGCCATTCCCCAGGGCGGACCGTGCTCTCGTGTACGGACTCCGCCGGGTACACCCGTTACCCGGGCGGCAGTCCCCTACCCGACATCCCCGGCCACAGCCGGCAGGGGACGTTGGCAGTTCCGTCGTCCGGGTCGGGGACCAAAGCCGGTCCCCGTCCGCGGTCAGTTCGGACGGAGCAAGGAAACTAAAGGGTGGCTGTGGACGGTTCCGGTGGCCCAGCCTGGGCCTACCCTGGTCCATCGGCCTCGCTCGTATTGGAATCGGAAGGGCTGTGCCTTTCCTCCATTCCCTAGGCTGCAGCGGACTCGTCTTTGGATGCCCCGCAGGGCCGTACGTCGAAAATAAGGGCAAGAAAGTCTGACCGGAAATCGCGCTAATCTTTGCTGGGTTCGGTCAACTACTTGTATTTATCTAGCCGGTCCCGCCACGGCAAACGTTGCAAGGGCGACGACTTGTTTTCATGGGGCAAATTTTTTGCAAAGCTTTTTCAATCGACCTCGGCTTCATTATCAACCCTTTCTGCCTCCCGTCAGACAGGCATGCACCATTGATCTGCAGGGTGATCCCGTGTTCCACGCTCAGTCACACACGATCGTTGGTCGTGGTTGGGTGGCTCAGGGACAAAGGGGTTTACCGCACGCAAGCTGTGCTCCAGCGTCCCCTCAAGCTTTGAGCCTTCACCCATCATTAGCTGTTCCGACATTTCTGATGTCGGAACAGGTTTAGTTTTTGTGCTGGTTTTTATTGTTATACTTTATCAGCGCTGCTTCCATAGCTTTGTGTACTAAATTTGTTTAGTCGATATCATATTCTAATTTTTTCTGATCAGCTTATATGAGGTGTCTTATGAAAGCTTATCAGCTAAAGTTAATTCTAACGTTGAGTTTTTTTTAATTCTTAATTAATTAGGCAAGTTCCAGTCATTTGAATATTTAATTAGTAATTTTTGTGGCCAGCATATCTGAAGAGCGACAAATGCTATGGACATGATTTTTTTTGCATAAGTTTGCATAAATTCATTTATCAGAGAAGGTGACATTGAGATTGGAGTTACTGATAGAATTGCTACGTGAAACGTTAAAAACTGATTGTTGGAATACACCATTAAGGCCTTATATCTTATATCGAAAGAATAAACTCCCGCTTTGTGTGACGTCTCGTGACCATGGCTTGAAATACGAAGATACACGTAGATCTATGTAGATCGGGGTCGATAGAAGCACAGCAATAGCGCCACCAAGCGTTATAACTTTAATTGTGACAAGAGACAGAGGCTGCATCCGATCGAAGCTGTTGAGCTGTTTTAGTGACGACGTTTTTAAATGACTTAGAAGTTAGAATTAAATTCTTAATTAATTAAGCACGTAACAGCTCATTTGAATATTTAAGTAAATTTTCTTCGCAGCGTATCTCGAGAACGGCAAATGCTACAGACATGATTCTTTTTGCAAAAGCTTTGCTACATCGTTTAGTTGTGCATGCTGCCATGAAATTGACCGTCACGACATCATGACGTCATCACAGCTTATAAAGCTGATTAGATAAGTCGGAACAGCTCCATGTTCGTCCACAAACACTTAAATGTCTAGTTGTCTATTGTCTCTGAAGAGGCCATTTAGCCATAGGCCCACACTACATGAAAGTATACTGGGAAGCATGTCCCTACTGCCACCCAGTGTTATCCATGTTCGCCACGACCGTCTCATCCCTAAGAGTATTTATATGACGACGATGGTGTGGCCCAACTACAGTGGTTTTTCCATGACAGAGTCCGAGCTTCATCTCGTGCAGAAAAGCATGACTCGTTACAGTCCCCACTGAGGAGACCACAGGTCATTTCGACAGCCCCAGCGATGACCGGCGACAAGTTTTTCCCGGCAATCCCGTTGAATTGAATTTCCGGGTCCATGTCAATTGATTAATGGCATGCTTGTAAACCCATTTCTGGAGCGCAATTATTATTGTTTCTCCGCAACGGCAGATTTGTAGATTTCCCTCTCCACTCCTTCCCTCTCGCTGACAACAAAGGACAAGTAGGCAGCTGAATGAGAGGTGCTCGGTGTCCAAGTGGCCCCTCATGGACAAGGTCTGCAGTACATTGAGGATACGCTGCATAAGGTAGTCCCCTCCAGCCATTGTTTGGGCGTTACCTCCTTGCTCCTCACAGAATATTGGGTTCCCGATTGTGAAGAGGAGTCCACGATTCCTTGAACACGCTGATTGCTGCTTTTTCACTGCATTTTTACTGCCCTTGTGTCCACCCTTGCACCTCGGCCCGTCTGGGCCCAGTGCTAGCTTTTCCATCTCAGGGTGACTGCGATAGTCTCAAAGCCTTTCCCCTGCTGGGACCGTTCCCTTTGCAGGGAAGCTTTAAGATTTCAGGCTGGCTAAAGCCAAGAGTTTGAGGACTACCAAGGGGCAAACCTCAAGAGTCCTTCTGCCCTGGCACCCAATTCAGCACAGAGCAGAGGCAGACCATCATTCTTGGATTCCCAAAATACCCTTCTCGGCCCAACAATCACCTCGTCTTGTGCCTACCCCTGGCAGCCCCAGCTTGCCACAGGGCAACATCGGCTGAGGCTAGACTGTGTTTCTCCCCCCACCCGATTCCCCGGGCCGGGACTTAAATTACTCTCCCGCCTCATGTGGGCCTCTCCCTGGGACCCGTAGGAGGCTTCCTCCAGGGGTTTGCAGGGTTGGCCTGACCGTCGGGTGCTGGACCCGACCGCCCAAGGCTACACGTTCGGGTTTACAAACACCCCCATTGAAAATGCCCGTTCTGCCCACACCAGTGCTGACCGATATAGCAGGGTGCTGCTCTCTTGAGGCGGTAATACTCTCCCTCCTTGAGAAAGGGGCAATTGTAGTGTCCAAAGTCCTTTGTTCAGGCTGCGTCCTAGAGTTCATGAATTGAATCAGAAGATATGAATGTATTTTGTGTTAAATGTGATTGATAAACTGAGTCGATTTTATCCGAGTATAAGTGATTTAGTGATTCAGTCACATGACATAATCCTTTTGCCATGCCGGTTGGTTTATTGTTCACTGAGGTCTTGTTCCCTGTTGCTGGGTAGCCGGGTTATATTGAACTGGGTCCTGATGAATCTCAAAATCCGGCTCTGGTGGTGCTTGCGGCATCCAGACAATGTGGCGACGATTTAGATGATACTGTCCGCCATTGACTCGCACAATGTACGATCGGGGTGTGTCTGCTCGTCTAACAACCTCTCCAATTGGACCTAGCTTTCCTTTGGTTCGGATCCTCACCCGGGCGCCTATCTCTAGTTGATCCAATGGTTTAGCACTGTGCCTCTGATTGAAGTAGACTTCTCCCTTGGCCTTGGCTTTGGCATCTGCTTGTTTCAGCTTTGACTGGCTGACTGGTTTCTGAAGGAGATTCTTGGGCAACATTGGTAGGGTAGTGTGTAACTCTCGGCCAAGCATCAGACTTGCTGGGCTGATGCCAAGACTTGGTAGTGGAGTTGCCCGGTAGGTCATGAGAGCTCCAATGGGATCTGGTTGGCGCTAGATGCTCTTGGCCACATGGACAGCATTTTCCGCCTGCCCATTTGCTTGAGGGTAGTGGGGACTCGTTGTGATGTGGTTGAAGCCGAACTCTTCGGCAAACCGTTCAAACACTCCCAAGAACTCGTGCAAATGTGGTTTTCATGAAGTTGATGACTGCCAGGGCTGTTGATTTCACGAGGTGATGGATTTCGATCCACTGCGAGTAGTAATCGACGATCACTAAGTACACCTTCCCTCCTAGGTCTGCAAGATCACATGCAATGCGTTGCCATGCTCTTTACGGTAAAGGCGTAGATATCAGGGGTTCAGCCTTCTGTGCTGGTTGCTTTCCTACACAGAACAGACACTGTTGGATGTGCTGTGCAATGTCAGTTCCAATTCCAGGCCACCATATGGCTTGGTTTGCCCGGAGTCGTGTCTTGGTCACCCCATGGTGCCCATCGTGGAGTTTCTCCAGCATTTCTGCCTGCATCTTCTGCGGGATGATGATGCAGTTCCCATATGTCAGTATGCTGTTGGTGTGGCTTATCTTATCCTGTTCATCCCAGTATTGATTTCGGCATATTTCCTCTCAGCAGGATTCAAGGTGCAAGAACAATACGCCACTGGTTTCCATGTCTCGTCTTCTTGCTGCTGTAGCAAACATCCACCAAGCCCGTAGCTACTGGCATCAGCACTGACCATGGTGGTTTTAGTAGGATCATAGAAGGCCAGTGTTGGTGATCTGGTGTGGAGTGTCTTCAGTTGCCTGAATGCCGTCTTTTGTTTTTGCTCCCCACATCCACACAACGTTGTCTTTTAGAAGATCAGTGATCAGAGCTGCGACTGATGCTGCATTTTGGATGAAGTGGGACAACCAATTGACCATGCCCATGAGCCTCTTGACTTCATCCTTGGATGTTGGTGGGGGCATCTCAACGATTGCTGTGATTTTCGTAGGATCAGCATGTACCCCATTCTTGTCAAGTTGGAGACAAAGAAAGTTGACTCTTTCTTGGGAAATCTTGGATTTCTCCTTGTTCAGTCGCAGGCCAGCTTTCTGCAGGATTTGAATGACATTGTGCAGTCATTGATCGTGTTCTGCCTGTGTTCGGCCAGTGATGAGAATGTCATGTACACCACAACTCCATCAAGATTCACAAGGAGGTTGCACATAATGCACTTATAAAATAAACAAAGGTGTGCGTCTACTGCGCACAATGAACTCTTTATTCCTTTAAACACGTATGTGAACACCTGTCCACATACTTTTGCCTACTTGGCAAGGACAGGGAATTCACTACAGGAGCACACCACTCTGCTGGCTCGGTGATATGCTTCACGATGCCTTGGCTTTCCATTTTCTCCAGCTCTTGCTTCAACTGGGGATGTAGGGGCAAGGGAATTCTGCGGGGAGTAGACACGCAGTACGGTGTTGCTGACTCAGCCAACTTTATGTTAACTGGTTGGCCATGAAGACACACAGTGCCTTCAAACACATCTCTGTTTACCATGGTGTACACCCGCTGTATCAAGCCAAGTGCTGTCTTGCCAATAACAGGCTCACCTCCACTGGCAAGAATCTGGAACATCAATGAGTACTGGCGACCCTTCACTTCACAAGACAGTTTCTTTTGTCCAAGGGATTTGGCCTTGCCGCCAAAGTAGCCTTGCAACCAAAGTGTCGTTGGTTGCAATGATCTGTCACTGAGCCTCAGTGAGTCGTACACAGCTGCAGGTAGGATGTTGACTTCCGAGCCTGTGTCTAGCAGGAACTGTATGTTCTGGCACTGCACTTCATTTCGAAGTCGGCGCATCATGACGTAGCCTTATTTGCATTAATATATTTTGAAAATTTGCATGGGGATGAAGTCTAGTACTGCAACGACGTCGCAAGCATTATATGCAGTATGCATACACACATGTAGGCCCTATACTGTACAGTACTTGTAAATTACATGTGCCGTACATGTAGGCCTACATTGATATCGTACCATGGCTGCTGACGGATCGTATTAAATTTGGAGGCCTTGGATTTTGCAACACAAAAGTTGATATTCGAGAGTTTTCGAGAACAACAAGGCTCTTAGACAACTTGGGAATGGAATAAATTTACTAACCGTGCCCCTCAAAATCATTCCGTGTCTTCATGGAGCCCGGGAACAGACTCCATGGTATCATAATTCAGTGAAATTATTTCATTCATTCCTTCATTCATTCATTTATTTTGGCAACTTACAAAAGTACTGTACACGTGAAATACACAATAAATAACGAATAACAAAAGCCAAGGATAACCCAAAAAGCTGTAAAATACGGCTTATTCATATCCTATAATTTCTCGAAATCTTTTTGTGCCGCATGACAGTTGATCGAAGTATAATCAATCCATGCCTTTCGTAATGACCATGGAGCTATCTGTTGTTATAGCTCCATGGCAATAACGGTTGCGGCTGAGTTTCAAACGACCGTCATTTATACGTGATCGATATGCACTGGTATATCACGCCATACCACGTGCGTGCATTGGACGCTGACCAAAACAGCTCATTGCACCCCGTTGTTGACCTCAATGAATATGCAATTTTTACCCACAGAGGTCACGCTCAGTCTTCGTCACGTGACACCACAGTAAACCAACAAGACGTTGATTTTTCGTAGGGCGGTGGAATGGTCCACTTTGTAAACGTGGGGTGGGTAATTGTTTGGAGGGACAAGCGCATAATCAATGTCTTGGACAAGACTACAGCATGGTATGCATCCTGGAGTAATGCCGTGAGATTGGTGGAGCAATCTCTTCCGGGTACAAATCCATGCTGCTTCTCAGAAACGGCTGGTATAATACGTGCACACAGCATCTTCTCAAAGACCTTTGACACTTGAGGTAGTAAGGAGATGGGCCTATAATTTTCAACATTCTGCTTTTTACCAGATTTATGAATGGCAACTACATTGGCAACCTTCCATTGACAGGGATAGGTACCGGAAATTAGTGGTGTTCGGAATAAATGTGCCAACAGATCACAAAAAATATCAGCATATGATCTCAATACTGATATTAATGATATACTGTCCAGTGTGTGTTTTCTTGTGATAAATGCCCATATCATTAAAGTTAAATTCAATGTCAAGAAAGTAAATAGCATTAGTTCCTTCAAACGATTCAAAATTTTAAACTGGGATGAAAACAATTAAGTGATTTGAGGATTTTATCAAAGGCCTGGCAAGGATTAGCGTGTCATCAACAAAGCGTGTGAAAAACCTAAGGATTCCCTCACTTTTTTGTATTTACATTCAGGATCCAAGATAATACTTAATACAAAAATTTTTAGATTGCACTGGTCTCTGAGGATTTATGCATTACCAGAGGCATGAACCTTATTCAGTTGCAATCAGGGGGAGAATTGCCATCTTGTTAGAAACAATAAACCATTTGCAAGTTAAATTTGAATAGTATCTGGTACACAGACTTCTTTCATTGCACAAAACACCCCAGTTTGAATTTCCCAGACTAAAGACTCTGTTGGTATGGCACATGATTTGGAGCAAGCTTTTGCATAGCGTTACCTATCTGTAGGAAGCTGGCTGCTGCCACAATGGCGATAAATATGTTCCAATGAGAGGTTTCTATCATCATGCTTAATTCCCGCCAGTGTGACTTTCTACATAATTCTGAGAACATTTTAAGAAACCAGCGATTTTATTCATCATAGATATCTTATGAAGCTATGTTATTAATTTGGTTTTTGAAAGGTGAACCAAGAACAAACTAGACATTGTGATTGTGGTAACAACCACTAGGTGTTCGGGGTCTCATTTCGTAGTGGAACTGTTATATGAACGTATGTTGGAATATATGTGATCAATCATCCTTCATATGATGGCATATTGAAACACATGTACACATAAACTGCGTGACTGTACAAATACTTTGATCATGTTGATTGCTTATTTGTACATTGACTGACTGATTATAGGAAATGCGTCACCTTTAAATATATATAATATTGTCTGGACAATAATATGATGTAAATATGTTGCAGTTTTATTTTGTTTGATTAAGACATATGGTTTAAAAGTGACCATATCTCAACGTAAAAAAAACCCTTAATTTTAGCCCTTAGATTTAGTTGCAGTGTTTATGGAACACATTGTCATTTGACAAAATGATGTTCAATTCTCCGCAACCTACATCGATAGCATTTCGATTAAGATTTGGTGCTGGTATTTAATGATATATAATAAGATTTACGTGCAAAATCTATGGCAAGATGTAAACAACTAAAAAAAGTTTTGAGTCACGCAATTGGACATGTACATGTATGTTCTACACAGTGAATTATGTACGACACGTATATATAGTGTATGGGAAATAGAGTCAATCGATCATCATATTTTTTTGTAAAAGACCATATTTTCACGTAACACATGTACACGTATGTGTACAAAGTTAACAGGCTAATGTGAGAAATATTTAAAAATTCATATAAAATCAAGAGATGCCGTAAATGTTCACTTCACATCTACGATGTGGGAACTTTGTCTGGGCATTTGTATGGTTAAAAGTGACTGTTTAAAAGTGTATGAGGTGTATCAAACTCCTGTGTGGAGGCTATCATGTGTTTCCACTCAGGCAACATAAATGAAGCACATTCCAATCACCTTGCAGTGACTGCCATCTGGTACTAATCAGAGTCTCTTGTAATCACATCAACACTGAAGCAGGCAATTAGTTAATGATACCTTAAATGGTTGAGTAAACAAATTGATTTAAAGATCTGATAAGAAGTTATATACAATGGAGGTATATATACATGGCATCACCTTTAAATATATATAACATTGTCTGGACAATAACTTCCAATTAATTCATCACAAGTAACTGAACATTTACTGACGTCATTGAATGCATGCAATGTAAATACTTTGCAGTTTTCACTGATGTACGTCATGTAATTACTCAGTAAACAGCATTTGAATAATTAAGTAATTTTCCCTTTAAAAGCGCATAACTTCCGGTTGAATGACGTCACAAATTTCAAACTTCACATACATGTCAAAGTGCATTTGTGCTTCACACTCACGAAATTTGGCAGAAATCCATTGTTTACTTTCGGATTACGTAATCACTGTATATCTTTAACCAACCGTAGAGGGCGCTATATAACTCGCCTGACGTCATCAATTATATTTTATGAAAGCGCAAGACCTTCTCTATCTTTTAGCTAAATACGTTTTATGTGCCCAAATCCTTCCGTTTTAGAGTTATTTTGAGTCAAAATTCAACTTCCGGTAACACCGGAAGTGGAGGTCATTTGTACACAACATTGAATATATTAATTGTTCAAATTCATGTGGTGAGTAACATTTGTCAATATCAAAATCATAGGTCATGTGGTTCTCAAGTTATAAAGCACCAAAGTTTTTCCTAAAAACGCGTGTAATTTGATACCCGATGACGTCATCATGACGTCAATCTTCTAAATACAACTTGACATCATGACCAAAGTTCCCACCAAGTTTCATGTCAATATCTTGTACCTGTGACCAAGAAGTCCTGCTGACAAGTTTGGGGAAAGAAAAATAAAAAGTAAAAAAAAAAAAAAAAAAAAAAAAAACTCTAACAATAACAATAGGTGTTCGGCTTGAACCCGAACACCTAATTATTGCATGGAGCTGGATTCGAACCGTTGACCTCCTGAATACTGTACAGGTGATCTACCAACTGAGCTAATTCAGCCCTACGTTGATGGTGTCCCTAATACATGTAGTCAATTATCTTTGTTCGTTTGGCAGTCAGAAGTTGGTAGAGCGCCTGTACGGTATTCAGGAGGTCACTGGTTCAGATCCTGTTCCAGTCAACGTTTCTTTGTTCAGCTTTTAATGACCTAAATTTTGGTCGACTTCCCTGACATTTGCCTAGCTCATATCCGCCATACACGCCTAAGTAACACACCTCGTAGCCAACCTGCCACTAAAAGTTGGTGCTACTTTGCATATTATAGTATCCACCTGGGGTAGGTTAAATACAGTAGACTCTCCCCACCTTATTTTTAACGTAGAATGCTGTATAAAAACAAATTATTATTATTATAATAACAAATTTAAGGAGACATGTTAGCATGGAAAGTGAACATCTGGGAGACATTGGGAATTAGAGGACATTTCGATGTCTCCCTAAAGGTATCAGCTACCTTTTAAAGATATGTATTTTTATATTTTAATAGAAGGCAGTGCTCTCAATATGACCATATCCATATGAACATATGTCAATATCAAGTTCATTGGTTCGGAGGATGTTTAGAAATACATATAGTTAAGTTTGTCCATGACCCTATGGGAAATTCTCCCTTTAGAAGTAGCCATCCTCAGTAAGCATTATTCCTACTATTACTAATACGCTGTAGTAGAAATAAGGGGTAGAACACTGAATGCATGTGTACACATAATGGTGTACAGGCATGTCACACACAATCCGGATGTATGTTTTACCAAGCATCTCAGATAAAGTATCTTGGTAAAGTAACCAAGGGAAGACTTTCTGTACTGTTCGCGCTGGACTTAAATGGGAAAAGTGCCATCATCATGGTAATTGGTAATTCCCCCCCCCCAAAAAAAAAGTCTAGTTAGTACAGGGCTTTAAAAGACACCATATGAGACAAATTGTGTTTGTTCTTTTATGCCCAGGGAAATAGTGACATTGGAGATACAAGCTTGCACGTCAGAAATGTAACTCTCAAGGATAGCATTTGGAATTTCAGAGTAAACATTTTGGAAGACAAGGCCAGCTTAAATGGTCAGGTTGGAAACCATTCAAGACAGCTTTCTCCACATTGTCTTGAGTGCTCATAGTTAACAGCTATGCATGCAATGGACATGCGAGAGGCTGAGACAATGTTGACACTGGGCAAACATGGAGGAAAGGATTGGATGTAATTGCTCAGTGGAATTTCAGAATTTGCAAGGAATGTGATCCGACTAGACTAGAGCGACGTCTGAAACGATGTTGCTCTAGCGTCGTTCTGAACTACCCAGACCGTCGATCTTTCGGCATCAGGCGCACCTAGTCGCTCCTAATTGTTTCAGATGTCAAACTTTCTGTGTACTTAATTCAAATGTTGCCTTTCAATTGGTTCGGCACTATGCTGGCATGCCTGTCTGAAATGGGGTGACTCTTTTCTTTTGGGTCATAGCAGCAAATGGTTCAGTGGGCATGCTTGATAACTATTAAAACATAATGGCATAAGTCATAGCAAAACCTTACAGCAAATGAGGAAAACATACCCAAAAGCTCCTAAAATGAAGAGCAATTTTACTTAAAACAAAGCCTAGAGTAATCTATGTAACAATATTAACACACTGGTATAAACAGAAAAGCTGAAAAGGGGCTACAACCTGTAAAATACCCTTGGTAGCATTTGCCTATTACGTGTATTTGAATTAACTTTTAAATTTCTTTTTAGGATTTCCAGTCATGAAACCTTAAAACATGAAATAAGCAATATACTGAGAGGAAGTTGTTTGTTGCCAACTTGGTTGAATTCATGCAAATTGGTGTTGTATAAATAATAAAAATGTTTATTAACTGGTCAGAGCTGTAAATAGAGGGAGGCAACCAAACCAAACCAATATGTATTACTGTTTGAGTATGCGGCTCTTTCAGCCCCATGTGCACACTGCATGATTAGCCAAGTTAGTACCGGTATTTGGTTCCTTAGTCTGAAGATGCTCATATTGTAATGTTTGACATTGGGAAACAGTCCAATTGTTATTTTTCAATGTGACACCAAAAATCAAAACTTCATTGCACTAATTGCAGTTTTTATTTATATGTTGTTTTGATAGCCGAGGCCAGCTAGCTGCCAGAGAAACAGGATGCTTGGACAGACAACTACCTTCTAAAGAAACCAACATTGGAATGTACACACCTACAAAAGCTAGTCAGTGTTTGACAAAAACTGATTCAGTTAATGGGATCACTGACCACAAACAAAATCAAAATTCTTGTAGTCAGTTAAATATGGTCAGTTCAGACTCAAAGGATTCCTTAAATCATTGGAAAGCTGAAGGAGACATGGTAACACAGTATGCTCTTGAAACAGATGGCAGTATTGAAGACATGAGGAGTGCATCCATCCAAATGGCATCCATCCAAATTGACAGAAACACCTTAACTGAGACAAAGGCACAGACATCACGGAGACATGGTAAGCATTTTTATGATTTTTTTTACATTATGGAAGTTATGCTCTTTCGAAGGGAAAATTACGTAATTATTCACATGCCATTTACTTGGTAATTACGTGCCGTACATCAATAAAAATTGCAAAATGTTTACATCATACGTATTTTGAATGATTCTGTCAACTATCAGTTGTTTGTAATGAATAAAGTGGAAGTTATCGTCAACACAATATTGCATATACATTCAAAGGCGACACGTATGTATAACACTGTCCCATTGCACAAACAATCACATTACATCTATTCCACACCATCAGTCAGTGCAGGCATATAGCAATCAGTCATTGCCAATGCCATGGCCATTGTATGAGGGACAATTGAACACATTTGTAACAGTTCCACTGCGAAATTGGGACCCCGAATACCTCGTGATTGTTCACACAAGCACATGTTTAGTTGTTGTTCGAGTTTTCTTTCTTCTTTTAAAACATTTTGCTCTTCCCAAACTTGTCAGGAGGACTTCTTGATGACAGTTCCAAGATATTGATATGAAACTTGGTGGGAACTTCGGTCGTGATGCCAAATTGTATTTAGAAGATTGACGTCATGATTATGTCATTGGGTATCAAATTACACACGTTTTTAGGAAAAACTTTGGTGCAAATTGGAGAGTACCTATCAAGCAAGTACGGGGTATGGCTGGTCAGGAGATCCAACCAGTGACGACGACTAGATGCACGGCAGTGGCCGGCGCATAGAAAATGCGAGTGAGGGAGTCACCAAGACCACCAAAAAGGCAAAAATGGCAGGCACATTGAACATGCATCTGTACATCATCATGGACATGCAGATCAACATTGAAAATGGGTGTTTTATCAGCACTGGCACAAGAATATTTGCAGGCAAACTGCCTGTGGTAAAACAGTCTTTACCCTGGACCTCCTCGAGCTACCTCATGATCATGGCAGAGACTTATTTACGCACATCATCATACTGTGCCCTACAGCGCGTTGGAATAAAACTTTAACCACGAGTGACACTGGGTTTGGACAGACCCGGAGGTTTTCATGGTCGACCCCAGCGATCCACTTCACGGATATCTGTGTGCCTTTTGCTCCATTTTTGCCGGCAAGCCAAGGTTGTACATTGTTTACGACTGCTCGGCCAGTAAAGTCCCTACCAGAAAGAAGGAAATGTTGTCCGAGCTTGCATTTTTGTGCCGCCATGTCTCTCAATCTGTAAGTATAACTTGGTACTAAAAGACTCCGTGAGCAGACAAAGTGGATCGCCTATCTTCCATTGCAAAGATAGGGATTCCTTCGAAGATTGCCTGCAAGAAAATGATGCAATTCCAACAAAAGAGGAGAGAGCAGCGCTAAGGAAACCCCCTTTTTGAAGCCAAACACGCTAAGCTCATGCTAAAGACTGATCAGCCGCCTGCTTATCAACTGTTAACATGAGCTCTGGATGCAGACGGCCACAGCTTAACACTGTCAATTTGGGAAATCAGGGAAATACGTACACAGATACCACAGAATAATGGAGGTGGAAGAGACGATGGCGGAAGAGCCTGTCGCAAGAGAACGAGAGGGTGACGATTAATCATAAGGACCCCAAGAAAGTCGCGGCTGGTCAAAAAGCTGTGGAAACCAGAAAAACAAACCAAGAAGCAAGCACTAACTTGAAGAGCTTCAAAAGCGCAGGTCGAAACCGCGTGAACTGCGGCTTGAACTGCAGCTGAGACAAGCTCCTTCCAATGAGTTCACTTTACAGAGGGTATGTACCAAAGGGTATATGTACTATTAGACAAACGGCCAGACCCCTTCTATATGCAGTGACTCTGGATGCCACCCAGTACAGACGGCAAACAGTACAGACGGCACCCATAGCCGCTATATCCCAAAGATCATCATTTTAAGATAACATCATTCAGTTTGACCCTTTCTTCTTATAACTTAAGTTGAATAAAAGTGAGTTTTTATTCGTAGTTTTAATTTTTTAGAGTGATAGGATACGTACCAGCTTCGGGTAAGCAATCATCTGGGTGCACATATCGTACTCGACCGCTCCGCCCAAGCACGATTCAGTTTCACAGCTGCAAGACCATGGCCACCAAGGATATGCTCGTGTAGGCGGGGATACTCCCCGCAAACATTTTGAAGTAAACACCCTTCCTTCTGTATAACCGCGAATCCAGCAACAAGATGGCCTCTGTAGCGATGCTTGTAGGCGGAGCACTGGTGAATGCACTCGCGTTCTCAGGGTCAAACTGTTTCTTCTCGATGTTACGTGATCCAGGTGCAGACGAGGGGCAAAAAAGGTCATGAAAAAGCCTCAGAACAGCTCCAAACTGCACAGGCCGAATGGTCGCGCAAGCGGGCTGAATGTTTTGACTGAATTAATGAAGAGCTGCACCGCCAGGGACACTCAGTGTACACTTTTTGCGATGTTGATGAAGCCATCCGCCAGTACAATCTTGTCTCTGGCAGTGACTATGCGCTAACACAGGAGCGGGAACCCAAGCTTTCAGATTTCTACCAACCATCGCCGGAGCAACTCGACAAAGAAATCGCCTTTGGAAAGGGACTGGGAGCCACTTCGCTAGTAGCCTATATGCTCACCAAGTGATTGTCGAGACGACATTTACTTAGTTCGCTTTGCTCCTCGCAAGGTGAAGATGCGGCCGAGCTGCAAGCGGCGTGTCAGTCGAGTAATCCGAAAAGAGCGTGTTTCATTGCCTTCTGGCGCTTGGGGCCTAGCGCCAACACAACCTGAGTAATGAGGCTACTCCCGACCGAATAGAAAAAAACAAACACTTTTTTGAACCTCTATATAATGATACACACAATCATGGGCCTTGCCGAAGAGCTGCACTGCAGGATGGTGGAGGTGGGCATTGCGCTTGCCGCCACAAAATTCCCCTGGCCCAGACCCTAATGGATGTGGCCCGCAACAATCTAGACCTCTGGTGGCGAGGCGAAAAGGCTGCCATGTGTTTCGCTGCGGGGGTGTTGTCTGGCCCAACCAACCTGCGAGAACCAACTGGGCAGTTTCCGGATCCTGTCCACGAAGAGTGTTGGAGACTGATTATTAGGTTGTTAATAATAAACATTTATATAGCGCTTAATACAGGCGTTTCTAAGCGCTAACCAGATAATGATTGGTGATAAAGGTTTATTATATAAGTGTGTTTTCAATAGGGATTTAAAAATATCAACAGATGGGGCGTTTCTTATTTCTAATGGTAATTTATTCCAAAGCTTAGGGGAAATTAAGGAAAATGCTCTGTCACCATATTTTGTGTTAGTACGGGGTCCTTGAGATAGTGTAAGGGGATGTGAAGAACGGAGTTGCCTGACCGATGAAGTTGAACGTAAGGGTATCAATTTTTAAAGATAATTTGGGGCGATTGGATGGAAAACTTTATATGTAAGGAGGAGAACTTTAAATGTGGTTCGATGATGAACAGGGAGCCATTTAATAAAGAGTGAGCGGAGTAAAGGTGTGATGTGATCTGTTTTTTTTCTGGACAGGGTGACAAGTCTTGCAGCAGAGTTTTGGATTCGTTGTAGTGGGGCGATATGAGATATTGGGAGTCCAGCTAAAAGAGAATTGCAATAATCCAGATGTGATGATATGAAGGCGTGAACAAGCCGTTCTGTTGATGATTTATCTAAAAACCGCCTGATTTTGCCAATTTTATGAAGTCCCCAAGATGCAGCCCGGCAAACATTCTTTATATGTTGAGTCATTGCTAAGTGTTTATCAAATGTCACGCCAAGATTTGTGACATGATCTGAATACTGGATAATAGTTCCATTGAAGTTGTAGTCTGGCAGCGGTAATGTTTTTCGAAATTTGGAGGATACATGGAGAATTTCAGTTTTTGATTCATTCAAGCAAAGTCTATTGCGAGTAGACCACTCCTTGATGTCCTTTAAACAGTTGCAGATTTTGTCAAGAGCAGTACTTTGATTGGTTTGATGCATGGTTATGTAAATTTGTGTGTCGTCTGCATACATGGTAAATTTGATGGATTGATGAGCATTGATTACTGTGGAGAGAGGACCTGTATACAGGAGGAAGAGCAGAGGTCCAATAACAGACCCCTATGGAACACCACAATGAAGAGTGGTAGGTGAAGATCTGGCGTCACCAACAGCAATAACCTGTTTCCTGTCCTGTAGGTATGACGTCAACCATTTGAGCACTGTATCGGCAATTCCATACTCATGATAAAGGCGATTAAGGAGCACTATGTGGTTTAAAGTGTCAAAGGCTGCGGAATAGTCCAGGAGGACAAGAATACCCTCATCACCTTTGTCAATTGCTAGGAGGAGGTCATTCTGGACTTTAAGGAGTGCTGTTTCTGTCGAGTGAAAATGACGATATGCTGATTGATTTTCGGGAATCAGATTATGAAAATTAAGATGCTCTCTGAGTTGAGAAGCAACTATCTTTTCTAGGACCTTACCGAGGAAGGGCAGATTTGCAATAGGGCGGTAGTTCACTAGTTCATTCCTATCTAAGTTCGATTTTTTAAGTAGAGGAAATATAATTGATGTCTTGAAAATGTCAGGGACACTGCCAGAAGAAAGTGACAAGTTGATCGTGTAGGTAACGGGTGCAAGCAGTTCTTGAAGGCACTCTTTCAAAAGCGACGTTGGTAGAGGATCTAAGCTGCATGATTTGTTTGGAAGAGACCTGATGAGCTGCTCCACTTGAGTACACGAGAATAGAGTGAACTCAGACATACTGACGTCAGATAAATAAGAATCAGTCTGTGTTTGTGTTTGTGATATATCAGACTGACAGTTTGTATCCACTGAGGGAAGCGAAGCCATGATTCGGTTGACCTTTCCGGTGAAGAAACCTGAAAAGGCATTTGCAAGATTATCGTCAGATGTACGGTCTGGAAGAACAGCAGATTGAGGTGGTGAAGAAAGTTTCCTGACAAAATTGAACAACCGTTTAGAGTCGGACACAGCAATCTCGTTCCGAAGATGTGTGGACTTGGCCTCAAACAACTGCTTGTTGTAAGAGTCACATTCCTCACGATAAGTCAAAATGCACCTGAAGACCTGTCTTAAGCATGCGTCGCTCAGCACGCCGTCTGCGCCTTTTGGCCTCCCGAAGTTCATCTTTGTACCAATGTGCATTAGGTCTTAATGTGTTAGTCTTCACCTGTAGTGGGGCATGCTTATCCAGGAGATCTGTAATGATTGTATCGTATCTAGCAGCAGCATCTGAGGCAGAAGGTGACTGTTCAGAAGTATCAAAGGCATTTGCTATGTCTTGCCTAAGATCATTAATGTCAAGATTACGAAAATTCCGAGTTGTTATTTGTTTCTTTTGATTTTGAGGAGGTTTTAGATCCAAAGTCGAGAGCACGGCAATGTGATCAGATGGGAGCGTGGAGAGAAGTGTGATGCCATCATAACGATGTCATCAGTTTTTCTGCTAAAAATAAGATCAAGTGTGTGCTTGGCTCGATGGGTTGCTCCATAGACATGCTGATGAAAGCCAAGGTCCTCACATGAAGACAGAAATGTCTGGGCAATCCTGTCTCTGGTGTCGTCGACGTGCATGTTGAAGTCCCCAATAATCAGTGGAATAACTTAAGAGACTGCTGCCTGCTCAAGAAGTGAGTTAAATTCACTTAGAAATGTACTGTTTGTCGCATTATTTCGAGTTGAAGGAGGTGGTCTGTAGATAACATACATTCTCAGGACAGAAGAATGTGAAAGGTTGATGGTAAGGTCTAGAAGCTCAAATGTAGACAACTGATGCGATTCGTTGACTGAGACATGGGCTGAGGAGCGGGAGAGTACGCAGATCCCACCTCCTCTCCCCTCCTTTCTGGGACGATTGATAAAGTTAAAGTTCGGGAGAGAACATTTCAGATCCGCAATAACAAGATCATCCCTCCGGTCACCCATAAGCCATGACTCCGTTATGGCAAGGATATCAAGCTTGCTATCCATGATAAAGTCACAGATACAGGCTGTCTTTCCATTTATTGATCGGGCGTTCCATAATCCAAGTCGAGTGCCGATAGGTAGGTCATCACCACTCTGATCAACACTCTGACTTGGAAGCTGATGACGTCTTTTAGCTCTATGTCCACGGTGCGTTCGTCTACGTCTCCGAATGCCGAGACTGCAAACTCTCTGCCAAACATCTTGATGGAGCCGTACATGTTGATTATTGTTAAACTCGTGTAATGTAGAACAGTCGTTTTTCACAGAAGGTTGAAGGCCCACTGCATTCGGCAGCTTAACCTGTTGAGCAGGGATTGAAAGGTGGTGAGGCAGTTCTGCATTTGTATTTGAATGTCCAGGATTCAATTGAATGTCACCAGATAGCAATATGGCACGTTGAACAGTAGCAGTACAGTTGAACAGTACACATGAGGCCGTCCATAATACTTCAGTTTCAGAGTTGAGGCTTTCTGATGGTCAAATGTCAACCGAATGGGTGGCCTGGTTGCCCACCGTCGATGCGGCCTTGAATGGAGAAGTGACTCTGTTGACTGGTATAAGTATACGCCCTGTATACTTATGTCTTGTGAACAAAGTTTCAAATTTTCCACATTAATCACTCGAATTTCTCCCGCTCAAGAGTGTTGGATTAAAAAAACCATAAGCAAGTAAAAACATGAATAAATAATAAATTTATTGGAACAAATGACCCCAAAATAAGGCTCAGATTTCACCAGAGAATATCTAGAGACCTCCTATTCATGGGTCGGCCATCTTGGTTTTTCAAATTGTACACTGGTCTCTGTGCCCATTTTTAGGGAAAAAAAGTATCTTTTCTTCAAAAAATGTGAGTAAACCTTGTCATTATTGGAATCTCCAATTCTCCCTTGGTCCATAGCTGGCCGTATGAAACATTTTAGGATCGTTTTGGAGTTGAAATCACAGGATTTTGACTCAGGGTAGAGGCAAAATGGAACTCTTGCCACTCAAATGCAAACAAGGTACTTGGACCCTACTATCATCGCCAGATCATGTCCAAATGTTATAAAAAAGGCGATTTTTAGGCTTGATTATGTACTTCGATCAACTGTCATGCGGCACAAAAAGATTTCGAGAAATTATAGGATATGAATAAGCCGTATTTTACAGCTTTTTGGGTTATCCTTGGCTTTTGTTATTCGTTAAGTATTGTGTATTTCATGTGTACAGTACTTTTTGTTTGTTGCCAAAATAAATGAATGAATGAAGGGATGAATGCAATAATTTCACTGAATTATGATACCATGGAGCCTGTTCTCGGGCTCCATGAAGACACGGAATGATTTCGAGGGGCACGGTTAGTAAATTTATTCCATTTCCCAAGTTGTCTAAGAGCCTTGTTGTTCTCGAAAACTCTCGAATCCCAACTTTTGTGTTGCAAAATCCAAGGCCTCCAAATTCAATACGATCCGATATCAATGTAGGCCTACATGTACGGCACATGTAATTTACAAGTACTGTACAGTATAGGGCCTACATGTGTGTATCCGTACTGCATATAATGCTTGCGACGTCGTTGCGGTACTAGACTTCATCCCAATACAAATGGTCACATGCTTGATTTTGCGTCTCTACACCTGAACCCTGATGAACGCCCAAAAGACCTCTTTCAGCGCATAATGGCTTTCGTCGAAGATAACCTCCGTCGAGATGGTGGCATAACTCACCATGGCCAAGCCATCGACGAGGATGAGGAGCTCTCCCCGTCACTTGAAAACTTTGTCGTCCTGACATGGCTTCGCGTTATGACACCACCTACACGTATGGATCTGTCAACACACCCAAAGATCAGCACAAGATACGGCGAGCCCATGTTTTACGTGCACCTCCACCATGCAACAACCGTCTGGCCAGGAGAATTCCTCGAACTGGAACTACCCTCTACAAGCCCTGATGACTCCATATTTGCATTGGAGCCACGCATTGACACCCGTACCGACCGCGATACCAAGAACTGTCCCCCTCCCACCCTCATTCAAAGCGTGTCAGGGAGAGTCTGCATAACGAATCTTACATAGGAACCCAGGTCCTAAAGCGCAAAGAACAATTCTGTCAAGTCAGCCCAGTGTTCCTATTCAAGCCGGAAAATCCCCCTACGGCACCTCATGGAACAAACAAGACCAGTGCCCCACATTCATCAGCTCCCACCACAACCCACTCTGCTCAGATCTCACTGGATCCAGAACAACACGCTGTCCCCAGACGCAAAGTCTGCATTCCATGCTCTACATGCAGACTATATGATGAAGTATTTTACCCGTCTTTTCCCATGGTGCTTCTGGTCCCTTCGAAGCTGTAGTCAACATGGGGCCCATTCAACCCCCACAGCGAAAGGGCCGTCTGCCTCAATATTATGCCCTAGACTAGCTGCACGAACTCCAACACAAGTTTGATGCGCTCAAACACCAAGGAGTCTTTGCCCGCCCCGGGGACGTGGGAATCAACGTGGAATACCTCAACCCCTCCTTCCTGATAAAGAAACCAAATGGAGGATTCCGTTTGGTCACTGCTTTTGCTGACGTTGGCAGATACAGCAAGCCTCAGCCATCCCTTATTGCCAGATGTTGACTCCACCTTGCGCAAAATTGCCCAGTGGAAATATCTCATCGCCACTGACCTGACTAGTGCATTCTATCAAATCCCATTGTCTCGCCAATCCATGAAGTACTGTGGCGTTGTCACACCATTTCGCGGTGTCCGTGTGTATACCAGATCAGCAATGGGCATGCCCGGCTCAGAGACCACTCCAGGAGCTCATGTGTCGCATCCACGGCGACCACCTCGAAAAAGGTATAGTGACAAAACTCGCTGATGACCTCTATTGTGGGGCCAAATCGATGAGCTACTCGACAACTGGAAATCTGTTCTGCATGCACTGTACCAGAACAACCTACGCCTCTCGGCTTCGAAGACCATCGTTTGCCCCAAAGTACAGTGATCTTGGGCTGGATCTGGTCCAATGGCACAATTCAAGCTTGTCCTCATCGGGTCGCCACTCTATCAACCTGCACCATCTCCGATAAAGTTTGGGGATTGAGGTCCTTCATTGGCGCATTCAAGGTTTTGTCACGAGTCGTTCCTGACTGTTCCAGCCTAATGTCCCCATTGGACAATGCGGTGGCCGGACGCCAAACAAAGACACCCTCACACGGTCAGATGATCTCCAAGCTGCATTTCACAAAGTCCAAACCGCACTGACTTCTGCCAAAACCATCATCTTGCCACGCCCAGACGATCAGCTGTGGATTGTAACTGATGGATCAGTAAAGAAACACAGCATTGGCTCAACACTCTATGTTACTCGCAACGCAAAACCTTTCCTTGCTGGGTTTTTCAGTACCAAATTACGAGGTCGACATGGTTACCATGGGAAATCGAGGCCCTCTTCCATCTCGGCTTCCACCAAGCATTTCAGCCCATTCATCATCCAGTCCAATCACCATGCGTGCATCGTCACTGACAGTAAACCATGCGTTCAAGCCTACGAGAAGCTGTGCCAAAGAGAATTTTCAGCTAGCCCACGGATCTCCACGTTTCTCTCCACGGTAAGCCGGTATCAGGCCTCAGCCAAGACACCTCGCTGGTTCCGCCAACGTCTCTGACTTTGCCAGCCGCAATGCCCCGTCCTGCTATGGCCCCACTTGCCAGATACAGTGTACATGTATGAGCTTTCGTGAAACATGATGAGGAGTCTGTGGTTTCACGCATAACTGCCGAGGACATCGCCTCTGGAAACGCCAGATTTCCATTTACCAGTAGATCAGCTTGAAAAGACATCCAGGCTGAATGCCCCGACCTCAGACGCACACCCGTGCCACTAACTCACTAACATTAGAGATGTCAAATGATACCTCCATGTCGCCTCTGTTGCCAAGGATGGTCTGTTGATAGTCCGCCGTGACCAACCCTTGTCACCAGCACATGAGTGCATAATCGTTCCTCGCCAGGTATTGAGTGGACTCCTCACAGCTTTCCATGTTCAACTCCAACACCCAACAGGCCATCAACTCAACTGTCACTAACCGGCATTTCTATGCCCTCGACATGGACAAAGCCATTGGCCAAGTAACAACCAGTTGTCACCATTGTGCCTCCCTACTCACCACACCGCACACAATAGTTGAGCAGTCAACTGGCGACCCACCGGAGGCTGTAGGAATCTCTTTCTCTGCGGACGTCCTCAAACGAAACTGCCAACATATCCGAGAAAATGCCACATCGTTCACTTCTTCATGTCACATAGACAATGAGCGCCACAAATCACTCCGTGATGCATTGATTCGTCTCTGCCTGGAGCTCCGTCCATTGAACGGCCCCCAGCAGTGATCCGCGCCTTGTGTCAGTGATGGTCTTCTCAAGCAACACCATTTGAGCATTGAAGTTGGCGGCATCAAGAACCTCAACAAAAACCCCATCGCTGAGAAAGCTATTCGTGAATTAGAGGAGGAAATCCTAAGCATCGATCCAATGGGAGGAACCACGACATCCTTAGTGATAGCGACTGCCAACTTCAATTCACGCATCCGCAAATGCGGCCTCTCTGCTCGGGAAATTTGGTATCAACGCAACCAATTCTCCAATCAACAGATCCCCTTTTCTGATGTCCAGATGATACAGACCCAACACCAGCTCCGCAGGGCAAACCCTCCGCACAGTGAACGTTCCAAGGCTCCCCTGGGATCCATGCCCCCAACACCATTCCTTGAGATTGGTGACCTCGTTTATCTATACTCTGATCGCAACAAGGCCCACGCTAGAGACCGATACCTCGTCTCATCTATTGATGGAGCATGGTGCAGTATCACTGGATCTCAACTAAGATCTGCATCGTACAGGGTGAAGAAGTATGAGTGCTACAAGGTTCCATCACACTGGGAACACGCCCACAGCCGTTACACTCCGCCTCAGCCTGATGACATGTTGATGATGATGCCCCCCTCATAGCAACACCACCTGACCCCCCGTTCATCCCACCTGAGCTGTCCACACCTGCAGATAATCCATCTAGTGTGTCTCCATCATCCACAACATTCAGTCCACCTTGGAGCCATACTGACCAAAGCCCCATTGATGACTCTCATACCACTCCGAACTCAAGCGAGTCTGTCAGCTCCACCTCGATGGTCAGAAAAACCGTTGTCAGCTCAACCATGTTCAACTTCCACGCCGCCGCGGCGTTCCTGCCGACAACGCAGCTTACCCAAACATTTCAATGACTTTGGACATTTAGATTCTGCCAGCTCAGAATGCCGAAAGACCATGCTGTTCTTGCCTGTTGGACATTTAGGCCGTTTTGATTTCCTTTTTTTTTTTTTTTTTTTTTTTGCAATGGGGCAGAATAATCAATCCCCAAAGGCTGGACGGTAGTCCACCCCAGTGTAGGCCTTGTTTCCCCCTTTTTTGCACTTGTATTCACATTTGTGCATCAGTTTTTTTCCCTTTTTCCTTTTTTCTTTGCAAAAAAAAACTGAAGGAAAAAAAGTGGCCACGCCAGTGATGGGTGCACCACACTAAAAAACTCCCATTGACCTTAGTGTAAAATCCCTCAACTTCACAGTTCAAAAAACCCCATCCAAAAGTTTCTCAGTTGGTGCAATAGTGTAAATGATAGTGTGAACTCTCATCTACCCAATTCTTTTCAATTTTGGATGGGTAACCGATTGGATTTTTTGCTAATTGCCCCAAGAAAAAACACCCCCGAAATGTCCTTCTTCCGTAACCGACTTGCTCCGAGTTTTCATGAAGCAACCCTCCACGTTCAAGACAATGTAGGACCGGATTTTAAACCAAAATATCTCAAGTCTCCACAACAGGCTGAAGCACTGAACCCCCAGGTTGTCATAACCAGTCAAAATTACACAATATATTAATTGCACGACCCCCCAAATTGCTCGGCGCATTGATTTTTGACATATTTAGTGTGGTGCATCCATCAGTGTTGAGTTATGGCGCCCTCTGGTGGCGAGTTGTTGTGCCTCCATGGGCGCCGCCATCTTTATTATTCTCGTGTCTTGTTGACATATTAAAGCAGGGGTGCGTTCCGCTTGCGCGAACGTTGCCACCGTTTGCCAACGTTTGCAAACAATTTCGGGTGGAACGACTTGTGCGCCGCTAACGTTGGCGGGTGTTAGCAACAGTCGGCGAACATATTTCTGAGATGTTCGCGAATGTTCGCGTGTCATTTAAAAATGGTCGATATTTCCAAGATGGCAGAACGGTAAGCAGACGACGTAATTTTTTTTGTGACGAAAGTAAAAACTGCAGTTTTTAAGATTGAAAATTTATCAAGTACTTCACAAATTGCACCATAGATAATTGGTACTTAATGATATGCTGCAGTACAAGTACTATCAGAAATTTCATCAATTATTTTGGACGCTGCAGGCATTCGACCACTGCATTCGACGCCATCTTGGTTACGACTGGACACCGCCATTTTACGGTTGTGTTCCACGCGCGCTCACAATCGGTTCCGGTTGTACGCAAACGTTGCCGCAAACGTTGAGACATGTTCGCGCAAGCGGAACGCACCCCAGTTACTCTCGTTCCTAAAGTCAGTGTTTAGTTGTGATTCATTCATATAGAGTGACCTCATCCTTATTTATGGCGAAGGATGTCTTCGCGAAGATTCATAGTTGAGGATAGACTGTCTACGTCAGGATGTCTATGCGAAGATTCATAGTTGACGATAGTCTTGTCTGTCAGGATGCCTTCGCGAAGATTAATAGTTGACGATAGACTGTCTACGTCAGGATGTCTATGCGAAGATTCATAGTTGACGATAGTTTGTCTACGTCAGGATGCCTTCGCGAAGATTCATATTTCAAAACGTTTTTATTCGTTATTTTTTGTCAAGATCCATCACGATCAAGAGTTGTTTATCAGTTGTGTGGTTTGTAATATGTTACCGGTTTTTTTAAAGTAGTTTTTGCAGCAAGAAGTCTTCTTTTGACATTTTGCAGTAAAATTCGGCACACTCAAAACTGGTCAAAACTCGGCCCCGAGACATCGAGTCACATAGCCCGAGTCCGACACCAAGCCCGGTAAAATCGGTGCTGCATTCCCTCAAACATCTTCCAAAGTTACCCATCAATGACAGCCCAGGAATGACTAGGATGCATCTGCTGATGCATCCAAAACTGGTGGTCATACCCAAGCCACCATACCCCCACCCAAAAAATGTGCGGCCTCCATCCGGATCACATGCATATACTTTAACAATTCCTGGCCCCAAGAAAAACTGTGGAGAAAGCTAAAAAATTCATCCGCCCAGCTTAAAGGTAGTATCATACTTTGGTAAGAAACCAAAACAGAAAGGTTCACAGATTTACGTATGACTTACAGGGTATGAAGATGTTGCTGGTAGAAACGTACTGTTAAAATTGTTTCGCCTGAAATGCTGTATTTATCATGAAATTGGGAAAACGACCGAAAATCTTTTTGATCTTTTAAAAGATCAAAAATAAAAGAGAAAAGACTTAAGAAATACTGTTTCTCAAAACGTGGGCACCGTATTAGACTGAAATTTTCACAGATATCTTCCTTGATATTTTTCCCATTAATCTGTACCTCTTTGACAAAAACCAAAGTACGATACTACCTTTAAAATGGATGTGATCTGTGATAAGTTGTTCCTGGACAAGGACATTTTGTGGGAGGAACAACGCAAATTGTAACACTCTAGCAAAGACATACAGTTCATCAAATTCACCCCTTATATTTCTCCACAACGTTGATCGGGACAGTGACCACCATAGGTTCGCAGACAGAAACTAGGGGCCCCAAGCCCCACTTGCAGTAGTAATGGTGGAGGCATCGGCATTGACCCCAATACTAGGATAAATAGGGATGTTGGAATCCATGCGGTCCGCGTCAGTCACATTCTGTCGGTGCTAGGTACTAGCTCGCATTAGGGATCTCCTTAAAAATGGTGTGTCATTGGTTATTTGGAGTATTTTGTACTACGTCATGGCTATGACGTCGAGGAATGTTTTACTCTTCAGTCTCATATGAAAATTATGGCATGCATTTTCTTTTTTGGGGATCACACATGTCAATTGAAATTTGGACTCATATTCTGAGCTCTCAAAATCATTGAGGTAGTACCAAGAAAAAGTGGTCTTTTAGCTTGAACAAGGCAGGAAAACCGATATTAAGTTTTTTGTTCTTCCACCTTCCTGGAGCCAAAGTTCGTTTTACGAAGACAAGCACCTCAAAATTGTGTTATTGAAATTTGTTGTCTTCAATATTCTTTTAACCAATATCTGGACATTGCACGCAGGACACAATACAATAGCACACATGAAACAGTACACAAAACAGAATACACAACGCAACATCACAACTACTTTAAGAAAACCGCTTTGCTCTGTTTTCAATAATTATGATAAAAACGATGGAAAATTGGAGAAGCCAAATAAAATATTTGACTTATTCTGATTATTGACCAAAAATATCTCACTGATACACACTCAACAAACCCAATGCTTTCTATATAATTTACATAGTTTGGAATGTTTGTTACAAATTTGGACTTCTTCTGTACAGTACCTCCATTTTAAACACTTTCTGATTATTATAACTGGAAAGAAGGGGCATGGCACTCCTACTCATCCCTTAGAGCCAGCCATACGCTGGCAACAAACTTGACTTCTTACACTTGGCAGTACAAATGCACCCCAGCATTTTCCCAAACCATACTTTTCTTCAAACCTTGGTCATACATGTCCATGTTTAGTGTGGAATAGCCACCTGTTTTACTATACCTCATAAATATTCATGACCTAGAGCCGAATCCCAATTGGTAAATTCACTATCACAAGCCAGTGGATATAATCTGAACACCACCATTTCTGAGGTACATGTATAGTAAAACAAATATCACATGGTTTATTTCTGGTGAAAATTCGATTCTAGCTTCCCTCGGTGTTGGAAGTTGACAAACCTAGTTCCTTCGGCTTCGCCTCAGGAACTTAGTATACAAATATCACATAGTTTGAGGGTGACAGTCGATACTAGCTCAAGAGGTGTTGGAAGTTGACAATTTCAGGAGCTAGGTTTGTCAACTTCCAACACTGAGGGAAGCTAGAATCGACTGTCCACCCGAAATAAACCATGTGATATTTGTTTTACTATACCGCATAAATGTTCACAATTTCGTCGAGATCGGTATCAGTAATTGCAGCAAAGTGTTCGTGAGCCGCCATTAACTTCATGTAAGAACATAGAAGATAAAGTAAAAACAGTGCACAATAAAGTTATAGATCACCCAAGCTTTTTTTCTTCAGGGGATCTACAACTTTATTGTTCACTGTTACTTTATCTTCTATGTTCTCATATGATTCCAGTGCAACCCAGCAACTTTTTCTTATTTATTAACTTCATGTAGGTCGAGGCTTACGCACGCGCGCTGCAAACTTTTCCTAGGGGGCACAGTTCCCCGGCTTACTCGCTGGTGATCAGCAAATCACCAAAAAGAGAGACAGGGAGATTTGAGATGATTCAAATATATTTGTGTGACGTCTTACCCAATCCTTATAAATTATATCCTAGAAGTGAGTGTTACAAACATGAATATTGAAATTGTATGTGCATAGTGCATGGTTTATTTAATGTATCAAATTAGTGTGCACATCATCTGCAGAAAAAAGTGCTGGTTGTAGTTGACTTTGACAAAAAGGGGGTTTGGAGCAACGTAAAACAACTAGTGTGTTGGCTGAAAAAGTCCAAGCTTTATCCCTTAATGGTCTTTTCCATTCAGCTTCTAATTTTATAATGTTCATTTGTAAAATTGACATTAAATGTGTAAGATCTTGTCTTATTTTTCCACAATCATTCAAGTTATATCCTGATGATATATCTTTTTGTAAACTTTTTTTCAATGTATAATTTGTAGAATTAGAAAGAATACCCTTTCAATTAGTTATGGCAGACATTAGGAAATCAATATGATATGTTTCATGGATTTCCTGTCTGGTTTTCATTTCCAGGCGCAGTGAAAGAATCCAATCAGTGCTCTTCCAGTATCTACGTGTAATGTAAGTTTTAACTTTTACTTAATTATTGCTGCACAAATTAAAGCTAGTTTCATACTTCGGTTTCTGTAAAAAAAAAATATGTGAAATTTTCATACGGTGCCCACTTTTTGAGAAAACAATGAAAAATGCTCAGGGTATTTTCAAATCTATTCACATGAGCGTTGATATCACCTGAGGTCAAAAGTGTTGTTGGTCTTTGGTTGTACTTTTTTTCTGGAAAAGTACATTTTAGGCAGAAAAATGTTAATGGTACGTTTGTAACCATCACATTGCTACCATAGTATAATAAGTACCTTTAAAATAATTCTACCTTGTTATTGAAACATGAAGCTAGATTTCGGTGCAGAGAAACTTGTGATAATACTTCGAATCTGTGCATTTCAGTTTCCTTTCATATCTGACCTTATCTTATGGTAAGTAATGGTCGTCTATTTTTTTTTCAAAGATACCTTCCTCCTCCCAAAGTGCATACGTGAATGTGGAATGAAAATAAGGCGTGAATTTGTTTGAACTGTATGTCATTTACTTTGTCAAGCCTCATAGTGAAGGTGGTTGTTTACAGCATTATTTTGGCCACGGGCCCACTAATTGTCATCAACATCATCAACAGGTGCTGTCTTTTTTAGGAAAGGTTGGCCTCAGTGGATCTCCATCTGCTTGTTTTCATAAGATTTTGTTTTACTCCAAATCGTGATATCCACTCCATTTCCTCTCTGCTATCCTCTTGCTCTTGTACCTTCAATGATTATGTTTGGGAGTACTTCACCGCTGCCTTTAAGGGCATTCCCAGCAAATATCTGACATGGTAGCAGCAATGATCTCACAGTTTCAGCTTTCTGTAGGATTTCATCATTGCATACTTTCTTTCTCCAGCTGATTTTCAACATTCGTCTGATTAAAGCACATCTCAGTTTGCTGTCTCCTCTTGTTGGGGTTGGTAAATTGGCATTTCTTACAACCATATGCTACAACCAAAAACACAAAACATCTCAACAGTCAAATATTAAGTTAAAGGCTGATGTTGTTCCAAGAATTAAGCTTTCTTATATAAAAAGATTATTTTCCTTTAATAGAAGACTACTTACACCTTGCAGACCCTCTCAAGGTAGGAGGAATGAAATTGTTTATTTCTCATAGTAACCCCCATAAAAAATGTTACCTTTTTATGATGCATTTATGTTGGGCTTTAAAAATATTTTCAACAATACCAATGTGTCATTGGGTAAATATTTTCAAGATATATCTTTCAAATTTACAATCCCGTTCTCTTAAAGGTATAATACATGATTGGTAAAGGTCACAGAATTTCACTTTCTGTTTGTCTGATCCAATATGTGCCTGAAATAATAAAACTGAAAATTTTAGCTCAATTGTACAACTGAGTCGCGTTAAAATAGCGAAAATCTAACTGTTTCTCTTAATTTTGATCTTACCCCGAAATCAAAACTGTTTTCAATCTTTATTTTTACTAATTTCTGGATGAATATTTCAGCCAGAAATATTTTGACAGTATGTTTCTACCAGCACCACCTTCATACTCTGAAAGTTGTACGTAAATCTGTTTGGGTATGTCCTGTACTGTACCCACTGTAAATACGTCACGGCACTCACTTAAAACACCCTCTTTTAGTCATCCCAACATCCATTACAAACTGTTTTTGTGTGTGAAAGATTTCAAATAAATCTTAACTGTTAACATAAAACAGTTTGGCAGGTCTTGCTTGAGAAAAACATTGAGTATTTTAAATGAATAAAAGTTTGGCTCCTCTATAACACAAAGGTCGTGGATACATACAAGTACATGTATGTGGTTGTTTTTTTTTTCCGTTCGGTGACTTGTCACAGAAGAAGGAGGAGCAAAGTCCAGGGGTCCAGGGTGGTTTATCCTCCATACTGCTTATTCTTCTTGGTGTATGGCTACGATTCCTCCTTGTAACTTGAGTGACGCACATCCTCCATCAGAACCAGGGAAACTGAAGAGAGGGAGGCATTGTGGAAGGGGTTCCTTTCCCCTTTGCCTGAGGAGACTATGATGTGCTGCGGAGAGGGATTGGTCGATCTGATTGTGGTGTTAGGGAAGGTTGCCTCGGGGGTCCGAGCCACTCGCTCCTCTCGGAGGAACTGCATAGCCCTCCCCAGGTTTTGGCATCCTCGTGTGCCCAGACGACCATCATGGATGGTGAGCTGTAATTCTGTTCTCTATCTCATCGTTATAGTGGTTGATTCCATTGCCCTTTGGTTTCCAGCGACCTGTCGAATTCAGGCTGTGGGTGCCCCTGGGGTAATGGCTCTGTTGTCTGTCTTGTCGGGCTCGTCCTTGTACTCGCTTGGTGTGTTTCCTACGCTTTAGCCTATTCTTCATCTTCTTCATTACTTCCATGCCGTTTTCCAGTTCTTCCAGATCAGGGATGAAAAGAAGTGGTTTACAAATTAAACATTTCCACGGATTAGCTTGTCTAACCTTCTGATAGCTGTTTAACAAATAGCAGAGTCGCTCCACTCTCGCCCAGTGCAAATTCCTCTAGACAACCCCAAAGTAACAAGAGTTAATGTGGTCTACTACAATGTTGCCCTCTATTGACCTTATCATTACAGTGTATGCAGCTTAGTGATACATTACAGTTCACCAGCATGGCTGACAATTATAAATTAGAGCACGTACATTGTTGATCTTGAACATGACATTGATTGAGTTGAAACCTGTCTCTATTGTCTCAGTTGGTATAAGTTAAGACCCACAACTATTACATGGTGTCAAAAGTGTCTTACAGCCCATTTATGAACTGCAACTGAAGATGTTCCAGTATCTTATTGGAAACCAGGAAAGTGGAGAGTCCATTGACAAGTATTTACCTGAGCTGAAAGTACTTGCTGAGAGCTGCAATTTTGGCCCCTTCCGTGATTCTCTGCTGAGAGACCGCATAGTATGCGGGGTCAGAGACTCCAGTCTGCGTGAAAGAGAGAGATGAACCTCGACCTGGAGAGATGCCTAGCCATAAGCTCCATAAAGCCTATATTACTACAACTTTAAAATAATACATAGCAGATTAGATCCCGATCCACTCTCGTCAACTTCCAGTATAGTCCCTAGAGGACCTTTCGGAAGTGTTTTCTACAAGGTACACCACAGCCTTCAAAAGCTCCATAAGCAGAGCTACTGAGCTGTCAAAGGAAAGAATCAAAACCCTAGAACAGCCTGGTGCCACAGAAGTGCAATGCAGGGCACAATCAGAAGAGTCACACAGACGACAGTAGTTCTGATGAGTCTTACTATGAGGAGCTCATCATTATGGCCCTCATACCAGAGCGAGTCCACACAGTGGAAAAGTCACCTGCAAATGGGCATCCTTGCCAAGATGTTGGTAGAAGGAAAGCCAGTTCGACTTCAGATACACTCAGGGGCAACTTGTAATGTGATCTCGAAGCAGATGATCGGCAATGTGCAGCTCACAGATACATATCAAGTGTTGTCTATGTACAACAAGACGACTTGGCCGATGCAAACTGATGGTGATTAACCTCAAGAACCCGAAGTACAAAGTGGAATTTGTGGTCATTGATGATGTTGGGAATGACACCCATACTGGGGAACAGAGCAGCACAGCAGATGGGCCTGATAGAAGTCAACTATGAGAACATCACACATGTCGTGTCACAGACACTGACGGCTATGTCAACAGAACAGCTGATCGATGAGTTTGCCAATGTTTTCAACGGTACAGGCTGCCTGTACACGCCAGTAGTCCATCCACCGAGACGGGTGGACGCCTTAAAGGAAAAGCTGAAGCTAGAGCTAGAGAAGTTGACCGAAGGCAACAACCATCAAGCCAGTTGATTCTCCCACACCATGGGTATCCAGCCTCGTCTGTGTAGACAAACCAGAGAAGCTGAGAATCTGTCTAGATCCCCAAGACCTCAACAAAGCGCGGAAAAGAAGCCACTACCCAATGAAGACAATCAAAGATATCCTCCCTGACTTGACCAATGCCAAAGGGTTTTCAGTGATAGATGCAAAGAATGGATTCTGGCACGAAGAGCATGAAGAAAGCTCCTACCTGACGACATTCAATACACCATTTGGCAGGTACCGATGGTTGAGAATGCCATTTGGAATCAACACAACACCGGAGGAATTCCAGAGACGGCAGGACCAAGTCATAGAAGGGCTTGCTGGAGTTCAAACCATAGCTGATGATATCCTGGTATATGGAGGAGAAACCATGGCAGAAGCAGTAGCCGACCACGATATCAAGCTACAGTCGCTGTGGGAAAGATACCGGCAGCGAAACCTAAAGCTGAATATTAAAAGCCAAATTGAAGCTTAAGATGAATCAGGGCCATTCTCATCACAGCAGACGGCCTAAAAAACCTGATCCGGCGAAGGTGAGAGCTGTACAGGAGATGCCGAAGCCAGTGAACGAGAAAGAATTGTTGAGATTTATCGTCTTTGTTAACTATCTCAGCAAGTCTCTACCGCAGCTGAGTGACATATGTGAGCCACTGAGAAGGCTGACACAGAAAGATGCGGAGTGGTGCTGGCTGGAACACCATGACAACGCAGTGAAAACCGTAAAGAAAATGGTAACAACAGCAATAATCTTCGGATTGGAACCAATACACATTATGGTCCTCTAGCTCCAAAACGGCTAGAGGATGCTGATGAGACTACAAACAATACAATGTGAAAGTCTCATACCATCAAGGAAAACAGATGTATCTGGCCGATACACTGAGCAGAGCGTATTTGGCTGATGAGTTGCCAGATCGCTTTCAACAGCAGCTTGAAACTCTCAACGTGATCGATCACCTGCCAATCACCAAACAGCGACTGCATTACTTGCAACAACACACATCCGATGACGCTACACTGTTGTTGCTGAAGGAGGCCATTATGATGGGATGGCCAGACAACAAATCAGATGTTCCGCAACTCACCCCATACTTTGACTTAAGGGATGAAGCTCAGTATGCAAGATGGACTTATCTTCAAAGGACAAAGGGTTCTTGGCCCAAAGACCCTCCGCAGTGAAATGCTCCAACGCATACATTGCACTCCTCTCATCTAGGAATAGAAGGATGTCTCCGACGGGCACGAGAATGCCTGTACTGGCCAGGTATCACAGCAGAGGTGAAAGATTACATCCAGAAGTGTGTCATCTGTAGATCACTGGAGTCTAAGCAACAGAGACACTACATTCCACACGAGATTCCAAATCGACCCTGGGCACGTGTCGGCGCAGACCTGTGTTGTACATGGCCAAAACAACTATTTGGTCACAGTCGACTACTACTCCAACTTCTTGACTACATTGAAGACAATACATCACAGACAGTCATCAGAAAGCTAAAGGCTACTTTCGCTCGCCATGTAATCCCCGATTTTCTGATGACCGATAATGGACCTCAGTTCACATCTGACCTGTTCAAGTCATTCACCGCACATTGGGAGTTCACACATAAAATCTCTTCTCCTCACTACCCTCAGAGCGATGGAAAGGCTGAGCAGGCAGTGAAGATGGCCAAAACTCTCTTGACAGAGGCCAAAGAAGGCCAGAGGTGAATCTTTATCTTGCACTCTTTGATTTCCGAAAAACTCCAACTCAAGGACTGTCCAGCAGCCCAATTCAACGCCTCATGATTCGCAGTACCGTTAACTCTTCTAACCGTTAACCAGTAGACCCCTGTAGCCAAAGATAACCGACAAGAGTTACACACCAGCTGTCGGCCAACAAGAAACGACAGTCTCACTTCTACAAAGGAGCAAAGAACCTACCTCCTTCTCATAGTTGGTGATACGGTTCGAGTTAAACCAACCAGTGAAAAGCACGTAAACCAACCAGTGAAAAGCACGAGTGGAGAAAAACAACCGTAACCCAGAAGACACCAGATCCTCGATCCTATGAAGTAACAACACAGACAGGAAATGTGCACAGACGCAACCGTCGGGATCTCCGAACGACTAGGGAGAAGTTCACTCCAGTCAACCCCTTCAAGGAAGTTGTCAAGGAAACCTCCACGGACGCAGGACCGCCAACCAAGGACAAGGAACCAGTGACCCAAGAAACTCCGCCCCAGATCACAACCAGATCAGGACGAACTGTGAAACGACCATCTCATCTCGCGGACTTTGTTACATATTAGAGAGCACAGTTTTTTTGTTGCACAGTTGAAGAAAAACAAACAAGAATAAGAAAAAAAAGGTTATTTTGCAAAAAGGGAAAAAAAAGAAAAGAAAAAAACAAGCTAATATGCAAATTCAGTGTTCAAGAAGAACTCTCCAAAAATTGGATCAAAAG
This sequence comes from Astropecten irregularis, assembly GCA_963971285.1. Classification (NCBI taxonomy): domain Eukaryota; kingdom Metazoa; phylum Echinodermata; class Asteroidea; order Paxillosida; family Astropectinidae; genus Astropecten; species Astropecten irregularis. The sequence continues at coordinate 8,043,195 of OZ020263.1, forward strand.
AGCAACGACAAACGTATGCGAATTATGCGTAAAGACATTGTTGCATTGAACTCGTGTTTAACAGAACTGGACAAACATTTGTGAGAAGGAAAATTCTTTACTTTGGGGAAGGATGTAGAATGTAGAATGTTGTGGTCAGTGCATGCAGTTTAGTGATACATTGCAGTTCACCAGCATGGCTAACAATTAGAAGTTAGAAGCACGTACGTTGTTAAATCTTGAACATTGATTGAGTTGAAACATGTCTCTATTGTCTCAGTTAAGACCCACAACTATTACACCCAAAACACCTTTTGTTCTCTCCCTGGCATATTTTCACGGGATCCAAGTTCCCTCCAGCCAGCGGATGTGTTGCAGCCTCCTGCTTGGCAGGTTCAGTTTCCTTGGTGGTGACAGTAGGATCCCTTCTAATTGCTGGGACTTCGGGACAGGTCTTCATTTCTCCCACCTATTAGAGAACTGGATTCGCTGTCTCTCAGTAGTGGAATTCAATTCATCTGTGGTAATCGCTGGTCATGACATTCTCGACCTGCCCATTCCCAGGGGCCTTGGCTGGCACTGCATTCACTGCATCGAGGGGTGAGCCTCGATAAAGCTTGAGGTGGTCACAGTGTACTATTTGCTTCCTTCCTCTTGGTTTCTTCTGAATATGAAATGTGTGTGAGGCCCTTCCCATGTGGACAAAATATCCCTTGGTTATATAGAGCCGCCATTTCGGCTCTCCTGTCATAAAGTCCACTTTTGGTACGTGTTACTCGGCAGCTGTTTCCTGCATCATTCAACAATGCTGTTGTCCATGGTCAGTAGCAGGCTCCCTTCTTGATTGTGGCGTCTCTGTGGTCAATTCCACTTGTAAGATTACTTCCTGGCCAAGCATTAGGGCATGTTCAGGGTTCCACCAGGAGTTATACCGACTTATATCTGACCAAGGCATCCGACACTGTCAGCAGAGTCGGCCTTTGGAAAATCATGGCAAAATACGGCTGCCCCGTGAAATTCATTACCATCGTCAAACAATTCCATGACGGCATTGCATGTGTAGTGACCCTTGACCTACACATTCTCCCACACATGCAAGGGTCCAGGACGGCGGAGACACCTCCGAAGCCTTTCCAGTCACGAACGGAGTCAAGCAAGGTTGCGTCGTAGCTCTTACCCTCTTTAGCATCATGTTTTCAGCTATGCTGTCCGATGCGCTCCAGTGGCTCAGAGACACCAGACACCAATTGACACCAGACACCGCTCGGACGGCTCTGTCTTCAACCTCAGGAGACCAAGCAAAAACAAAGGTGAAGTCAGACACCATCAACGAGCGTCGCCGACGACTGTGACCTCAATGCAACCACCGAAGCAGACATGCAGACCTGCGTTGCCCAACATTCACCATCAAGGGTCAACGACTGAATGAGGTGGATAAATTCACATACCTTGGCAAGCACCCTCTCCAGGTCAGTAACCATCGATGATGAGGTAAGGCTAGGCTAGCAAAAGCGAGTGCTGCGTTTGGAAGACTCAACAAAGACGGTGTGGAATCGTAGATGCATCACGGAGGCAACCAAGGTCAAAGTCTACCGCGCTGCTGTCCTCACTACCCTCCTCTACGGCTGTGAAACGTGGACGATCTACCAACACCACGCCAGGGAACTTAACCACTTTCACAATACCTGCCTGATACCTGCCCTGACACAGATTCTACGCTATTGTACCTGTCTTACGAACGCCCAGGATGCCACATATATCGTTAAAGACATCCGTCATAAAGTTTCAGGCCTGGGGCCGATTTCACTAACGTTTTGCGATCATAGCTAAGCCCAAATCCATCGCTAAACGGAAAATTCCTACTTAAAGTAGCGATACATTTTCCGTTTAGCGATGGATTTGGGCTTAGCGATGATAGCAAAGCGTTATCGGCCCCAGGTCTGAATGCAGCTCTCTTGGTACTCCAAATCTGTAGACGAAGGCCAATGTGACTATAGTTGCATAAAATACACCTTCATCCACTCTGGAGCTAATCTCCCACAATTATATCCTCCTGTTTCCTTGTTCTGTCTCGGGAAAAGACGCACGAGGTCCATTGGTAACCTTTTCATGGGGGCCTCCTACCGAGTGTGGGGCTCACCTTGCCTTGGGAGGTGACTTCCGATTCACACATGTGGTGCGTAGCCTACACTCCGATCAAACGACCAGGGTTCAGGCAAACCCAAAGTGGTTTTAATTTGCTCCTCCAACACAGTCTCTCATCTTCCCTGAGAGTAGAACGTGCTTAGTTACTCCCATCAACCGTACAATTACACTGTCTGACATACTTCCAGTTAGTCCCACATGGCCCAGTACGCCTTCATCGCCAGGCTATAAAGTGATCGATATCCAAAAAGTATGCTCGTTTGCCTCCAGTATCTGACCAATCATGAAGGATCTTCTTTTGTGTCAAGGATTCCACGACAATCCTCTGAATGACCGTGCTTGCAGCCTGGTCTGTGGCTTACATAAGTATGACAAAGTGGTATTCTCGTATGGTCTACAGCTGCCTTGCTACCTGTACTCTCATTTAAACTTTCTTGATGGTGCTATGCAGTGGGAATGCGATATATGCGAAACCTCTAACAAACCTCTGATAGTAGGAAGCAGGTCAATGAAACTGCAGACTCCCTTTACTTCAACTGGCAAAGTTCTAACACCCTCCACCTTGTCTAGGTCGGTTATAAACCCATTCCGTTATGTTCCAAACCATAACAGACTCTTAGAACAATGAATACTTTGCTTGGTTTGCTTTGGAACACCTGTTGAAGGCGGTGTATCTCCTTGGCGGTGTATCTCCTCTAAGTAGACCAGCAATGTCTCCCGTTGAAGAATGACTATGACCTGCTGCATGATCCCTCTCGAAAGTTTTTAAGGTATTACAAAGCCTGAAGGGCATTACATTTCACTGAGGCTGTATTACCTCCTCAGTGTCTTCCTCGTTAATCGGCCAACCCATTGTTACACACATAGAGGAGACATTCCGGCTGTTTAGCAATGAGCACACTGCAGTGCCTGAGATCCCCCAGCCATCATACAACACCTAGCTGGGTAGTTCTCCCTGGAATTGCCGCTTCATACACCAAAGGTATGTGAATGTCCTTTGGAGACTACGACCCTGGCCGAAAGGAGTCCCCATATTCATTCCTCTATCTTATGTGTTCCCTGTTCTGGAGGAACTCCTGTTCAGGAGGAAACGTTGGAGTTCCTTCAGTTGCGAGTATAGGATATCAATTGCTTTATTTTGCAACGTTTCATCCAGAAAGATCGGTCTTGCTCAGAAAATGTATACACTGACCAGACACTGCATCAACAAAGTGTCCTCTCACAAGGTGGCATCTACCCACCTCGGTAAATTCTGGGTACGTGATATTAGTTCCCAAATCTCCTGGGCTAACTCCTGTATTGTCATTTGTGACCCTGGCGCAAGTTCCTTAGTTCTCATCAATAAACTGGCATCTTTCCTGGACCCAAACAGAATATAAGTGCACTCTTTAAATCTACATGTATCTTATAATCTATGAGATCTTAACCAAATGTCTTGGTATATGAATTGTTTTATGAAATATTTCATTTAGTTCAGAAAAGCTTAATGTTTTTTCTTTTCAACAGACATATTCTCTAGTTTATGTGTGCAACTGTATTGGTATTGTCCATATGCATACATGTTGGATATCGGACCCCCAATTTCAGACAGACGTTCGAGCTTCGCGTCGAACTAAATAGAGTACAGGTAGGCCTTATGGAACAGTCCTGTAGAAGGCTTTTGGGGATTACGTTTCAGATCGTACGTTGTTCATATTGTCGACTTTGTTATTGCGAGGAGGAAATTAGGTATTGAGCATAATGTACTTCTTGACTGTTATCGTACTCCACCGTCACGATTGACAATAGTAGCCGTCATAATTGTTTGGGTACTATTTAGGCTTACCCCCACCTTTGACTTTGCCTTCAAAATCAATCATTATAGACAAAGGTCTATTATTAAAGGCATTGCATACGTTTGGTAATGACGTTTGGTAATAAATTTATGGCAATAAAAACTTACTTGGTGAGAAGTACAGCTGCTTTGGATAGTATAATGCATATTGAGAAACGTTCAATTCGAAGTACCGCGGTTATGGAAAAATATGTCACTTTTTATCTCCAAAAATTATGAATCTCAGAAGCGTTATGGCCGTAACGCTTCTCAGCTATTGACTTACTGTTCTCTGGCGTGAAATAACCGCTCTAGTTTGTCGCCAAAATCTCAAAAACGCTACCACCTTTTGAATTGAAACTTTCACAGGTTAGTTTTATGGTATATATAAACAATTATATTGGTTTGAAACAAACATAAGTCTCAAATTACCAAACGTATGCAATCCCTTTAAATAGTGCATTCTATCGTGTATGACCGGCAGGTGTCTAGTAATTATTTTCAGGCCGAAAAGGTTTGCATGTGTGCATTTTGGGATATGTCTGCACTTCATTGCTTATTTGCATACATTTACATTGAGTTTGGCCCATGACTAGAGCAACGTCTGAAACGATGTAGCTCTAGCGTGTGGATCTAGTGTGGCCGATTGGCCGATTTCACTAACGCTTTGCGATCATCGCTAAGCCCAAATCCATCGCTACACGGAAAATTGATCGCTACTTTGTGTAGGAATTTTCCGTTTAGCGATGGATTTGGGCCTAGCGATGATCGCAAAACGTTAGTGAAATCGGCCCCAGTACTTGAGGACCAACTTCGAATTGACAACTACCCTCTTAAAAAAGCACGACGTCTGAAACCGTGCGTAACTGTCCCTATCTAACTTAAAATTGGTTTCAGACGTTGTGCTTATGCCGTGCCGAATACAAACATTCAAGTTTAATTGTATTCGACGCGACACAAGCCCGCAAGTGCTTATGTCGCATAGGTGGCAAGAGCTTTAGGTACTCCCCTCTCACCTATGTGACCCGGGTTCGATCCCGGCTTCGGTCATTATGTGAGTAGAGTTGTTTCCTCTCTCCACAAAAAAACCAAGCACTTTGGATGTCAGGCTCCGTAATCATAATGGATTGCCAGTATTGCTGATTACGTTGTAGCCCGCGCTTTGTAACTTAAAGAAGAGGCGCGTAATAAATGTAATAGTAATAATTATTATTATTATTATATATTTGAACAAGTCCTTACCGTAGTCCCTCCAAGATTTGTCGTCAAATGTGGGTTAATGGACTTCACAAATTAACTTAAAGGACATTAAAGAAACCAAATTATATTATTTCCAAAATAACGGGTTGTCCCTATTGGGCTATCATTATTTATCAGTTTGTAACAGTTTACAATATAAGTACCGTACCCAAAACGATTTTTTCTACTTTTGTCATTGAAAAGCATTGATCTCCATTAGAAAGACTGGATAGGACACAGCGCCCTCCATCTTGTAAGCGCGTGCGCGCTTGATCAGCGGGTTTGACAAGGGGTTTGAAGTGTCCAGCACGCATGCGCACGTAGGCCTTCCATACAATAAACACTGCCCAAACCCGCTCTCCAGCTGTCCACGCGTTCTCGAATCCGTGCAATGCATCTGCGTGCGCGTGTCCTATCCAGTCTTTCTAATGGAGATCAATGTTGAAAAGTGAACAAAGAAAAATTGACTGGAGCGGGATTCGAACCGGCGACCTCCTGAATACCGTACAGGCGCTCTACCAACTGAGTTCACTATTGGTGGTGACCCCAATAGTGAACTATCTTTGTTCGTTTGGCAGCCAGAAGCCATGAAACCACGCACACACCGCCACACCCAGGGATCGTTCCAATGATACACGCATGCAAACTGACACATGCAAACTTCCTACACGGGTTCACACTACAGGGATAATCAATTTTGGTACGACCAATTTCGAATTAAAAACACCTTTCCATCAATGTATGCAACTTTTTTCAACGGGAACCGTTATGAATGTAAACCACGAACTTGTCATACACCCGGTTAGCTTTTTTATCCCGTCTTTTGCCTACTTTCTTTTTCTACCCCTTTCCCGTCTTCTTAATGCTCAGGATTTCCTTCTGATCACATTCTCTAGCTTGCTCCCGTCTCATCGCTGCCCAACCAGCGGCACAATGAACCCACTCTATTGCTTTACTCTCTATTAGTACCTTATTCAAAATGTCCTGTAACTGATCTCTTGAATCATTTACCAACACTGTGTCATCTGCGCATCTTAGATTGGTCATAATTATTGTATGTCGAGTGACAAAGCCATGGAATCGGTGATCTGTCAACTTTGTGTTCGCTATAAAAATTATTAAGGTCATGCGACAATTAGCATCCTTGGCGGACCTTATTTCTTTGTAATTGCTTATTTTATCCCCAATCCTCATGCCTACGGATATATATATCTTACTGCGGGAAAGATATACGACTAAAAATGTATTTTGTGTTCAACAAATATTTTGGGGGAACAAAAGCGTACGCTGCTTCAAAGAAACTTTTTTGCTTCAATTAATTTCCATTTCTTTTTTCTGTATACAGAAACATGGAAATTGGTACTTTGGTGTCATCAGTTCCCTTTTCTTCAGCGATCACCTTAAAGCTGCCGTTGACATCAAAGGAAAAGCGAATACGTGTAAATTTTTTAGCAGTGTCATCAAAGCTTCATTTTAGAAGTCCGTGACTTCGCTAAATCATTGTCAATTTTGAAATAAAATATAATAATTTAAAGGTAATATACTGCTATATCTTAGAGGTGGTATCACAAAGCTGTTATCCCAAAACTTCTATCCCAAATGTTTTATCCCAAAGCTGGTATCCCAAAATCAAAAATATCAAAGAAATATCAAAGAACATTTCAGTCCCATACGGTGCTCACTTTTGGGGAAAACTAAAACGGTAGAATAATTTGTAGGTGTTAAAATGAAGTCGAAAGAAGACATACTGACCAACATCTGGAGCGATGGGAACCTCTAAATGCATTTCACTATGTAATATTGTAATAATTTTTATTAAAACAATGTGTGAAGTTATCGTTTAAACTTATTTATTTCGTAGTTCGGTGGTTCTTTTGTAAAAGAAAATGGAATTGTTCAATTGTGAATTGCTTTAACACTGTACTTAGAGCTCGTATCCCAAAGGTCTCATCCAAAAGCTCTCATCCCAAAAACGTGCAGCGATGGGAACCGCTAAATGCATTTCACTGTGTAATATTGTAATAATTTTTATTATAACAATATGTAAAGTTATCTTTTAAACTGTTTATTTAATAAACTATTTATTTCAAGCACAATCGTAGTTCGGTGGTTCTTTTAAAAGAAAATGGAATTCTTCAATTGTGAATTGCTTTAACACTATCCCAACAAAGCTCATCTCATCCCAAAGCTGGTATCTCAAAGCTCGTATTTTAAAGCTCGTATCACAAGCTCGTATTCCAAAGCTCTCATCCCAAAGCTCCTTATCCCAAAGCTTGTATCCCAAAGCTCGTATCCCAAAGCTCGTATCTCAAAGCTCGTATCCCTAAGCTTGTATCCCAAAGCTCTTATCCCAAAGCTTGTATCTCAAATATGGTATCCCAAAGCTCGTATCCCAAAGCTCTTATCCCTAAGCTTGTATCCCAAAGCTCTCATTTCAAAGCTTGTATCTCAAAGCTCTCATCCCAAAGCGTGTATCCCAAAGCTCTCATCTCAAAGCTTGTATCCCAAAGCTGGTATCCCAAAGCTTGTATCCCAAATCTCGTATCCCTAACTTTCATCCCAAAGCTCGTATGTCAAAGCTCGTATCCCAAAGCTTGTATCCCAAAGCTCTTATCCGAAAGCTTGTATCTCAAAGCTCGTATCCCAAAGCTTGTATCCCAAAGCTCTTATCTCAAAGCTTGTATCACAAAGCTGGTATCCCCAAAGCTCGTATCTCAAAGCTCGTATCACAAAGCTCTTATCCCAAAGCTCTCATCTCAAAGCTTGTATCCCAAAGCTCGTATCTCAAAGCTCGTATCCCAAAGCTCTTATCCGAAAGCTTGTATCTGAAAGCTGATATCCCAAATCTCGTATCCCAAACTTTCATCCCAAAGCTCTTATCCGAAAGCTTGTATCTCAAAGCTCGTATCCCAAAGCTTGTATCCCAAAGCTGGTATCCCAAAGCTTGTATCCCAAATCTCGTATCCCAAACTTTCATCCCAAAGCTCTTATCCCAAAGCTCGTATCTCAAAGCTCGTATCCCAAAGCTTGTATCCCAAAGCTCTTATCCCAAAGCTTGTATCCCAAAGCTGGTATCCCCAAAGCTCGTATCTCAAAGCTCGTATCCCAAAGCTTGTATCCCAATGCTCTTATCCCAAAGCTTGTATCCCAAAGCTCTTATCCCAAAGCTTGTATCCCAAAGCTGGTTTCCCCAAAGCTCGTATCCCAAAGCTTGTATCTCAAAGCTTTCATCCCAAAGCTCTTATCCCAAAGCTCGTATCCCAAAGTCTTATCCCAAAGCTTGTATCCCAAAACTTGTATCTCAAAGCTCTTATCCCAAAGCTTGTATCCCAAAGCTCTTATCCCAAAGCTTGTATCCCAAAACTTGTATCCCAAAGCTTGTATCTCAAAGCTCCCATCTCAAAGCTCTTATCCCAAAGCTTGTATCCCAAAGCTGGTATCCCCAAAGCTCGTATTTCAAAGCTCGTATCCCAAAGCTTGTATCCCAAAGCTCTTATCTCAAAGCTGGTATCCCAAAGCTCTTATCCCAAAGCTTGTATCCTAAAGCTGGTATCCCCAAAGCTCGTATCTCAAAGCTCGTATCCCAAAGCTTGTATCTCAAAGCTTTCATCCCAAAGCTCTTATCCCAAAGCTCGTATCCCAAAGTCTTATCCCAAAGCTTGTATCTCAAAGCTCTTATCCCAAAGCTTGTATCCCAAAGCTCTTATCCCAAAGCTTGTATCCCAAAGCTCGTATCCCCAAAGCTCGTATCTCAAAGCTCGTATCCCAAAGCTTGTATCCCAAAGCTCGTATCCCCAAAGCTCGTATCTCAAAGCTCGTATCCCAAAGCTTGTATCCCAATGCTCTTATCCCAAAGCTTGTATCCCAAAGCTCTTATCCCAAAGCTTGTATCCCAAAGCTGGTATCCCCAAAGCTCGTATCTCAAAGCTCGTATCCCAAAGCTTGTATCTCAAAGCTTTCATCCCAAAGCTCTTATCCCAAAGCTTGTATCCCAAAGCTCTTATCCCAAAGCTTGTATCCCAAAACTTGTATCCCAAAGCTTGTATCTCAAAGCTCTCATCTCAAAGCTCTTATCCCAAAGCTGGTATCCCAAAGCTCTTATCCGAAAGCTTGTATCTCAAAGCTCGTATCCCAAAGCTTGTATCCCAAAGCTCTTATCCCAAAGCTTGTATCCCAAAGCTTGTATCCCAAAGCTTGTATCCCAAAGCTGGTGTCCCCAAAGCTCGTATCTCAAAGCTCGTATCCCAAAGCTTGTATCCCAAAGCTCTTATCCCAAAGCTTGTATCCCAATGCTCTTATCCCAAAGCTTGTATCCCAAAGCTCTTATCCCAAAGCTGGTATCCCCAAAGCTCGTATCTCAAAGCTCGTATCCCAAAGCTTGTATCCCAAAGCTCTTATCTCAAAGCTCGTATCACAAAGCTCTTATCCGAAAGCTTGTATCTCAAAGCTCGTATCCCATAGCTTGTATCCCAAAGCTTGTATCCCAAAGCTGGTATCCCCAAAGCTCGTATCGCAAAGCTTGTATCTCAAAGCTTGTATCTCAAAGCTCTCATCCCAAAGCTTGTATCCCAAAGCTCGTATCTCAGAGATCGTATCCCAAAGCTTGTATCCCAAAGCTCGTATCTCAAAGCTCGTATCCCAAAGCTTGTATCCCAAAGCTCTTATCCGAAAGCTTGTATCCCAAAAGCTCGTATCTCAAAGCTCGTATCCCAAAGCTCTTATCCGAAAGCTTGTATCCCAAAGCTGGTATCCCCAAAGCTCGTATCTCAAAGCTCGTATCCCAAAGCTTGTATCCCAAAGCTCTTATCCGAAAGCTTGTATCTCAAAGCTCGTATCCCATAGCTTGTATCCCAAAGCTTGTATCCCAAAGCTGGTATCCCCAAAGCTCGCATCGCAAAGCTTGTATCTCAAAGCTTGTATCTCAAAGCTCTCATCCCAAAGCTTGTATCCCAAAGCTTGTATCCCAAAGCTTGTATCCCAAATCTGGTATCCCAAAGCTCGTATCTCAAAGCTCGTATCACAAAGCTCTTATCCGAAAGCTTGTATCTCAAAGCTCGTATCCCATAGCTTGTATCCCAAAGCTTGTATCCCAAAGCTGGTATCCCCAAAGCTCGTATCGCAAAGCTTGTATCTCAAAGCTTGTATCTCAAAGCTCTCATCCCAAAGCTTGTATCCCAAAGCTCGTATCTCAGAGATCGTATCCCAAAGCTTGTATCCCAAAGCTCGTATCTCAAAGCTCGTATCCCAAAGCTTGTATCCCAAAGCTCTTATCCCAAAGCTTGTATCCCAAAGCTCGTATCCCAAAGCTCTTATCCGAAAGCTTGTATCCCAAAGCTGGTATCCCCAAAGCTCGTATCTCAAAGCTCGTATCCCAAAGCTTGTATCCCAAAGCTCTTATCCGAAAGCTTGTTTCTCAAAGCTCGTATCCCATAGCTTGTATCCCAAAGCTTGTATCCCAAAGCTGGTATCACCAAAGCTCGCATCGCAAAGCTTGTATCTCAAAGCTTGTATCTCAAAGCTCTCATCCCAAAGCTTGTATCCCAAAGCTTGTATCCCAAAGCTTGTATCCCAAATCTGGTATCCCAAAGCTCGTATCCCAAAGCTCGTATCCCAAAGCTCGTATCCCAAAGCTTGTATCCCAAAGCTCTCATCTCAAAGCTTATATCCCAAAGCTTGTATCCAAAAGCTGGTATCCCATAGCTCTTATCCCCAAAGCTTGTATCTCAAAGCTCTTATCCCAAAGCTTGTATCCCAAATCTGGTATCCCCAAAGCTCGTATCTCAAAGCTCGTATCCCAAAGCTTGTATCCCAAAGCTCTTATCTCAAAGCTTGTATCCCAAAGCTCGTATGTTAAAGCTCGTATCACAAAGCTCTTATCCGAAAGCTTGTATCTCAAAGCTCGTATCCCATAGCTTGTATCCCAAAGCTTGTATCCCATAGCTGGTATCCCCAAAGCTCGTATCGCAAAGCTTGTATCTCAAAGCTTGTATCTCAAAGCTCTCATCCCAAAGCTTGTATCCCAAAGCTGGTATCCCAAACCTCGTATCCCAAAGCTTGTATCCCAAATCTGGTATCCCGAAGCTCGTATCCCAAAGCTCGTATCCCAAAGCTCGTACCTCAAAGCTTGTATCCCAAAGTTCTTATCTCAAAGCTTGTATCACAAAGCTCGTATCTCAAAGCTCGTATCGCAAAGCTTGTATCCCAAAGCTCTTATCCTAAAGCTTGTATCCCAAAGCTCTTATCCCAAAGCTTGTATCCCAAAGCTCTCATCTCAAAGCTTGTATCCCAAAGCTCGTATCTCAAAGCTCGTATCCCAAAGCTCTTATCCGAAAGCTTGTATCTCAAAGCTCGTATCCCAAAGCTTGTATCCCAAAGCTCTTATCCCAAAGCTTGTATCCCAAAGCTGGTATCCCCAAAGCTTGTATCCCAAAGCTCGTATCTCAGAGATCGTATCCCAAAGCTTGTATCCCAAAGCTCGTATCTCAAAGCTTTCATCCCAAAGCTCTTATCCCAAAGCTCGTATCCCAAAGTCTTATCCCAAAGCTTGTATCTCAAAGCTCTTATCCCAAAGCTTGTATCCCAAAGCTCTTATCCCAAAGCTTGTATCCCAAAGCTCGTATCCCCAAAGCTCGTATCTCAAAGCTCGTATCCCAAAGCTTGTATCCCAATGCTCTTATCCCAAAGCTTGTATCCCAAAGCTCTTATCCCAAAGCTTGTATCCCAAAGCTGGTATCCCCAAAGCTCGTATCTCAAAGCTCGTATCCCAAAGCTTGTATCTCAAAGCTTTCATCCCAAAGCTCTTATCCCAAAGCTTGTATCCCAAAGCTCTTATCCCAAAGCTTGTATCCCAAAACTTGTATCCCAAAGCTTGTATCTCAAAGCTCTCATCTCAAAGCTCTTATCCCAAAGCTGGTATCCCAAAGCTCTTATCCGAAAGCTTGTATCTCAAAGCTCGTATCCCAAAGCTTGTATCCCAAAGCTCTTATCCCAAAGCTTGTATCCCAAAGCTTGTATCCCAAAGCTTGTATCCCAAAGCTGGTGTCCCCAAAGCTCGTATCTCAAAGCTCGTATCCCAAAGCTTGTATCCCAAAGCTCTTATCCCAAAGCTTGTATCCCAATGCTCTTATCCCAAAGCTTGTATCCCAAAGCTCTAATCCCAAAGCTGGTATCCCCAAAGCTCGTATCTCAAAGCTCGTATCCCAAAGCTTGTATCCCAAAGCTCTTATCTCAAAGCTTGTATCCCAAAGCTCTTATCTCAAAGCTCGTATCACAAAGCTCTTATCCGAAAGCTTGTATCTCAAAGCTCGTATCCCATAGCTTGTATCCCAAAGCTCGTATCCCAAAACTTATATCCCAAAGCTCGTATTTCAAAGCTGGTATCCCAAAGCTGGTATCCCCAAAGCTCGTATCGCAAAGCTTGTATCTCAAAGCTTGTATCTCAAAGCTCTCATCCCAAAGCTTGTATCCCAAAGCTCGTATCTCAGAGATCGTATCCCAAAGCTTGTATCCCAAAGCTCGTATCTCAAAGCTCGTATCCCAAAGCTTGTATCCCAAAGCTCTTATCCGAAAGCTTGTATCCCAAAAGCTCGTATCTCAAAGCTCGTATCCCAAAGCTCTTATCCGAAAGCTTGTATCCCAAAGCTGGTATCCCCAAAGCTCGTATCTCAAAGCTCGTATCCCAAAGCTTGTATCCCAAAGCTCTTATCCGAAAGCTTGTATCTCAAAGCTCGTATCCCATAGCTTGTATCCCAAAGCTTGTATCCCAAAGCTGGTATCCCCAAAGCTCGCATCGCAAAGCTTGTATCTCAAAGCTTGTATCTCAAAGCTCTCATCCCAAAGCTTGTATCCCAAAGCTTGTATCCCAAAGCTTGTATCCCAAATCTGGTATCCCAAAGCTCGTATCTCAAAGCTCGTATCACAAAGCTCTTATCCGAAAGCTTGTATCTCAAAGCTCGTATCCCATAGCTTGTATCCCAAAGCTTGTATCCCAAAGCTGGTATCCCCAAAGCTCGTATCGCAAAGCTTGTATCTCAAAGCTTGTATCTCAAAGCTCTCATCCCAAAGCTTGTATCCCAAAGCTTGTATCCCAAAGCTCTTATCCGAAAGCTTGTATCCCAAAGCTCGTATCCCAAAGCTCTTATCCGAAAGCTTCTATCCCAAAGCTGGTATCCCCAAAGCTCGTATCTCAAAGCTCGTATCCCAAAACTTGTATCCCAAAGCTCTTATCCGAAAGCTTGTTTCTCAAAGCTCGTATCCCATAGCTTGTATCCCAAAGCTGGTATCCCCAAAGCTCGCATCGCAAAGCTTGTATCTCAAAGCTTGTATCTCAAAGCTCTCATCCCAAAGCTTGTATCCCAAAGCTTGTATCCCAAAGCTTGTATCCCAAATCTGGTATCCCAAAGCTCGTATCCCAAAGCTCGTATCCCAAAGCTCGTATCCCAAAGCTTGTATCCCAAAGCTCTCATCTCAAAGCTTATATCCCAAAGCTGGTATCCAAAAGCTGGTATCCCATAGCTCTTATCCCCAAAGCTTGTATCTCAAAGCTCTTATCCCAAAGCTTGTATCCCAAATCTGGTATCCCCAAAGCTCGTATCTCAAAGCTCGTATCCCAAAGCTTGTATCCCAAAGCTCTTATCTCAAAGCTTGTATCCCAAAGCTCGTATCTCAAAGCTCGTATCACAAAGCTCTTATCCGAAAGCTTGTATCTCAAAGCTCGTATCCCATAGCTTGTATCCCAAAGCTTGTATCCCATAGCTGGTATCCCCAAAGCTCGTATCGCAAAGCTTGTATCTCAAAGCTTGTATCTCAAAGCTCTCATCCCAAAGCTTGTATCCCAAAGCTGGTATCCCAAACCTCGTATCCCAAAGCTTGTATCCCAAATCTGGTATCCCGAAGCTCGTATCCCAAAGCTCGTATCCCAAAGCTCGTATCTCAAAGCTTGTATCCCAAAGTTCTTATCTCAAAGCTTGTATCACAAAGCTCGTATCTCAAAGCTCGTATCGCAAAGCTTGTATCCCAAAGCTCTTATCCTAAAGCTTGTATCCCAAAGCTCTTATCCCAAAGCTTGTATCCCAAAGCTCTCATCTCAAAGCTTGTATCCCAAAGCTCGTATCTCAAAGCTCGTATCCCAAAGCTCTTATCCGAAAGCTTGTATCTCAAAGCTCGTATCCCAAAGCTTGTATCCCAAAGCTCTTATCCCAAAGCTTGTATCCCAAAGCTGGTATCCCCAAAGCTTGTATCCCAAAGCTCGTATCTCAGAGATCGTATCCCAAAGCTTGTATCCCAAAGCTCTTATCCGAAAGCTTGTATCCCAAAGCTCGTATCTCAAAGCTCGTATCCCAAAGCTCTTATCCGAAAGCTTGTATCCCAAAGCTGGTATCCCCAAAGCTCGTATCTCAAAGCTCGTATCCCAAAGCTTGTATCCCAAAGCTCTTATCTCAAAGCTTGTATCTCAAAGCTCGTATCCCAAAGCTTGTATCCCAAAGCTCTTATCCGAAAGCTCGTATCTCAAAGCTCGTATCCCAAAGCTCTTATCCGAAAGCTTGTATCTCAAAGCTCGTATCCCATAGCTTGTTCCCAAAGCTTGTATCCCAAAGCTGGTATCCCGAAAGCTCGCATCGCAAAGCTTGTATCTCAAAGCTTGTATCTCAAAGCTCTCATCCCAAAGCTGGTATCCCAAAGCTGGTATCCCAAAGCTTGTATCCCAAACCTCGTATCCCAAAGCTTGTATCCCAAAGCTCTTATCCCAAAGCTCTTATCCCAAAGCTTGTATCCCAAAGCTTGTATCCCAAAGCTCGTATCCCAAAGCTCGTATCCCAAAGCTTGTATCTCAAAGCTCTCATCCCAAAGGCTCTTATCCCAAAGCTCTCATCTCAAAGCTTATATCCCAAAGCTGGTATCCAAAAGATGGTATCCCATAGCTCTTATCCCCAAAGCTTGTATCCGAAAGCTTGTATCTCAAAGCTTTCATCCCAAAGCTTGTATCTCAAAGCTCTCATCCCAAAGCTCGTATCCCAAAGCTTGTATCCCAAAGCTCTCATCTCAAAGCTTATATCCCAAAGCTGGTATCCAAAAGCTGGTATCCCATAGCTCTTATCCCCAAAGCTTGTATCCCAAAGCTCTTATCCCAAAGCTTGTGTCCCAAATCTGGTATCCCCAAAGCTCGTATCTCAAAGCTCGTATCCCAAAGCTTGTATCCCAAAGCTCTTATCTCAAAGCTTGTATCCCAAAGCTCGTATCTCAAAGCTCGTATCACAAAGCTCTTATCCGAAAGCTTGTATCTCAAAGCTCGTATCCCATAGCTTGTATCCCAAAGCTTGTATCCCATAGCTGGTATCCCAAAGCTCGTATCGCAAAGCTTGTATCTCAAAGCTTGTATCTCAAAGCTCTCATCCCAAAGCTTGTATCCCAAAGCTGGTATCCCAAACCTCGTATCCCAAAGCTTGTATCCCAAATCTGGTATCCCAAAGCTCGTATCCCAAAGCTCGTATCCCAAAGCTCGTATCTCAAAGCTTGTATCCCAAAGTTCTTATCTCAAAGCTTGTATCACAAAGCTCGTATCTCAAAGCTCGTATCGCAAAGCTTGTATCCCAAAGCTCTTATCCTAAAGCTTGTATCCCAAAGCTCTTATCTTGTGCTTGTATCCCAAAGCTCTTATCCGAAAGCTTGTATCCCAAAGCTATTATCCCAAAGCTCTCATCCCAAAGCTTGTATCCCAAAGCTGGTATCCCAAAGGTCTTATCCCAAAGCTCGTATCCTAAACCTCGTATCCCAAACCTCGTATCCCAAAGCTCGTATCCCAAAGCTTGTATCACAAAGCTCTTATCCCAAAGCTTGTATCCCAAAGCTGGTATCCCAAAGCTGGTATCCCAAAGCTTGTATCCCAAAGCTCTTATCCCAAAGATGGTATCCCAAAGCTCTTATCCCAAAGCTTGTATCCCAAAGCTCTCATCTCAAAGCTTGTATCCCAAAGCTCGTATCTCAAAGCTCGTATCACAAAGCTCTTATCCGAAAGCTTGTATCTCAAAGCTCGTATCCCATAGCTTGTATCCCAAAGCTTGTATCCCAAAGCTGGTATCCCCAAAGCTCGTATCGCAAAGCTTGTATCTCAAAGCTTGTATCTCAAAGCTCTCATCCCAAAGCTTGTATCCCAAAGCTCGTATCTCAGAGATCGTATCCCAAAGCTTGTATCCCAAAGCTCGTATCTCAAAGCTCGTATCCCAAAGCTTGTATCCCAAAGCTCTTATCCGAAAGCTTGTATCCCAAAGCTGGTATCCCCAAAGCTCGTATCTCAAAGCTCGTATCCCAAAGCTTGTATCCCAAAGCTCTTATCCGAAAGCTTGTATCTCAAAGCTCGTATCCCATAGCTTGTATAGCAAAGCTCTTATCTCAAAGCTTGTATCCCAAAGCTCGTATCTCAAAGCTCGTATCACAAAGCTCTTATCCGAAAGCTTGTATCTCAAAGCTCGTATCCCATAGCTTGTATCCCAAAGCTCGTATCTCAGAGATCTTATCCCAAAGCTTGTATCCCAAAGCTCGTATCTCAAAGCTCGTATCCCAAAGCTTGTATCCCAAAGCTCTTATCCGAAAGCTTGTATCTCAAAGCTCGTATCCCATAGCTTGTATCCCAAAGCTCTTATCCCAAAGCTTGTATCCCAATGCTCTTATCCCAAAGCTTGTATCCCAAAGCTCTTATCCCAAAGCTTGTATCCCAAAGCTGGTATCCCCAAAGCTCGTATCTCAAAGCTCGTATCCCAAAGCTTGTATCCCAAAGCTCTTATCTCAAAGCTTGTATCCCAAAGCTCTTATCCCAAAGCTTGT
Source organism: Astropecten irregularis (assembly GCA_963971285.1). NCBI lineage: Eukaryota > Metazoa > Echinodermata > Asteroidea > Paxillosida > Astropectinidae > Astropecten > Astropecten irregularis. Next base: position 8,060,191 of record OZ020263.1, read on the forward strand.
ATCCCAAAGCTGGTATCCCCAAAGCTCGTATCTCAAAGCTCGTATCCCAAAGCTTGTATCTCAAAGCTTTTATCCCAAAGCTCTCATCCCAAAGGCTCTTATCCCAAAGCTCTCATCTCAAAGCTTATATCCCAAAGCTGGTATCCAAAAGATGGTATCCCATAGCTCTTATCCCCAAAGCTTGTATCCGAAAGCTTGTATCTCAAAGCTTTCATCCCAAAGCTTGTATCTCAAAGCTCTCATCCCAAAGCTCGTATCCCAAAGCTTGTATCCCAAAGCTCTCATCTCAAAGCTTATATCCCAAAGCTGGTATCCAAAAGCTGGTATCCCATAGCTCTTATCCCCAAAGCTTGTATCCCAAAGCTCTTATCCCAAAGCTTGTGTCCCAAATCTGGTATCCCCAAAGCTCGTATCTCAAAGCTCGTATCCCAAAGCTTGTATCCCAAAGCTCTTATCTCAAAGCTTGTATCCCAAAGCTCGTATCTCAAAGCTCGTATCACAAAGCTCTTATCCGAAAGCTTGTATCTCAAAGCTCGTATCCCATAGCTTGTATCCCAAAGCTTGTATCCCATAGCTGGTATCCCAAAGCTCGTATCGCAAAGCTTGTATCTCAAAGCTTGTATCTCAAAGCTCTCATCCCAAAGCTTGTATCCCAAAGCTGGTATCCCAAACCTCGTATCCCAAAGCTTGTATCCCAAATCTGGTATCCCAAAGCTCGTATCCCAAAGCTCGTATCCCAAAGCTCGTATCTCAAAGCTTGTATCCCAAAGTTCTTATCTCAAAGCTTGTATCACAAAGCTCGTATCTCAAAGCTCGTATCGCAAAGCTTGTATCCCAAAGCTCTTATCCTAAAGCTTGTATCCCAAAGCTCTTATCTTGTGCTTGTATCCCAAAGCTCTTATCCGAAAGCTTGTATCCCAAAGCTATTATCCGAAAGCTCTCATCCCAAAGCTTGTATCCCAAAGCTGGTATCCCAAAGGTCTTATCCCAAAGCTCGTATCCTAAACCTCGTATCCCAAACCTCGTATCCCAAAGCTCGTATCCCAAAGCTTGTATCACAAAGCTCTTATCCCAAAGCTTGTATCCCAAAGCTGGTATCCCAAAGCTGGTATCCCAAAGCTTGTATCCCAAAGCTCTTATCCCAAAGATGGTATCCCAAAGCTCTTATCCCAAAGCTTGTATCCCAAAGCTCTCATCTCAAAGCTTGTATCCCAAAGCTCGTATCTCAAAGCTCGTATCAAAAAGCTCTTATCCGAAAGCTTGTATCTCAAAGCTCGTATCCCATAGCTGGTATCCCCAAAGCTCGTATCGCAAAGCTTGTATCTCAAAGCTTGTATCTCAAAGCTCTCATCCCAAAGCTTGTATCCCAAAGCTCGTATCTCAGAGATCGTATCCCAAAGCTTGTATCCCAAAGCTCGTATCTCAAAGCTCGTATCCCAAAGCTTGTATCCCAAAGCTCTTATCCGAAAGCTTGTATCCCAAAGCTCGTATCTCAAAGCTCGTATCCCAAAGCTCTTATCCGAAAGCTTGTATCCCAAAGCTGGTATCCCCAAAGCTCGTATCTCAAAGCTCGTATCCCAAAGCTTGTATCCCAAAGCTCTTATCCGAAAGCTTGTATCTCAAAGCTCGTATCCCATAGCTTGTATAGCAAAGCTCTTATCTCAAAGCTTGTATCCCAAAGCTCGTATCTCAAAGCTCGTATCACAAAGCTCTTATCCGAAAGCTTGTATCTCAAAGCTCGTATCCCATAGCTTGTATCCCAAAGCTCGTATCTCAGAGATCTTATCCCAAAGCTTGTATCCCAAAGCTCGTATCTCAAAGCTCGTATCCCAAAGCTTGTATCCCAAAGCTCTTATCCGAAAGCTTGTATCCCAAAGCTCGTATCTCAAAGCTCGTATCCCAAAGCTCTTATCCGAAAGCTTGTATCTCAAAGCTCGTATCCCATAGCTTGTATCCCAAAGCTCTTATCCCAAAGCTTGTATCCCAATGCTCTTATCCCAAAGCTTGTATCCCAAAGCTCTTATCCCAAAGCTTGTATCCCAAAGCTGGTATCCCAAAGCTCGTATCTCAAAGCTCGTATCCCAAAGCTTGTATCCCAAAGCTCTTATCTCAAAGCTTGTATCCCAAAGCTCTTATCCCAAAGCTTGTATCCCAAAGCTGGTATCCCCAAAGCTCGTATCTCAAAGCTCGTATCCCAAAGCTTGTATCTCAAAGCTTTTATCCCAAAGCTCTTATCCCAAAGCTCGTATCCCAAAGTCTTATCCCAAAGCTTGTATCCCAAAGCTTGTATCTCAAAGCTCTTATCCCAAAGCTTGTATCCCAAAGCTCTTATCCCAAAGCATGTATCCCAAAGCTGGTATCCCCAAAGCTCGTATCTCAAAGCTCGTATCCCAAAGCTTGTATCCCAATGCTCTTATCCCAAAGCTTGTATCCCAAAGCTCTTATCCCAAAGCTTGTATCCCAAAGCTGGTTTCCCCAAAGCTCGTATCTCAAAGCTCGTATCCCAAAGCTTGTATCTCAAAGCTTTCATCCCAAAGCTCTTATCCCAAAGCTCGTATCCCAAAGTCTTATCCCAAAGCTTGTATCCCAAAACTTGTATCTCAAAGCTCTTATCCCAAAGCTTGTATCCCAAAGCTCTTATCCCAAAGCTTGTATCCCAAAACTTGTATCCCAAAGCTTGTATCTCAAAGCTCCCATCTCAAAGCTCTTATCCCAAAGCTCTTATCCCAAAGCTTGTATCCCAAAGCTGGTATCCCCAAAGCTCGTATCTCAAAGCTCGTATCCCAAAGCTTGTATCCCAAAGCTCTTATCTCAAAGCTGGTATCCCAAAGCTCTTATCCCAAAGCTTGTATCCTAAAGCTGGTATCCCCAAAGCTCGTATCTCAAAGCTCGTATCCCAAAGCTTGTATCTCAAAGCTTTCATCCCAAAGCTCCTATCCCAAAGCTCGTATCCCAAAGTCTTATCCCAAAGCTTGTATCTCAAAGCTCTTATCCCAAAGCTTGTATCCCAAAGCTCTTATCCCCAAGCTTGTATCCCAAAGCTCGTATCCCCAAAGCTCGTATCTCAAAGCTCGTATCCCAAAGCTTGTATCCCAAAGCTCTTATCCCAAAGCTTGTATCCCAAAGCTTGTATCCCAAAGCTTGTATCCCAAAACTTGTATCCCAAAGCTTGTATCTCAAAGCTCTTATCCCAAAGCTGGTATCCCAAAGCTCTTATCCGAAAGCTTGTATCTCAAAGCTCGTATCCCAAAGCTTGTATCCCAAAGCTCTTATCCCAAAGCTTGTATCCCAAAGCTTGTATCCCAAAGCTTGTATCCCAAAGCTGGTGTCCCCAAAGCTCGTATCCCAAAGCTGGTATCCCCAAAGCTCGTATCTCAAAGCTCGTATCCCAAAGCTTGTATCCCAAAGCTCTTATCTCAAAGCTTGTATCCCAAAGCTCTTATCTCAAAGCTCGTATCACAAAGCTCTTATCCGAAAGCTTGTATCTCAAAGCTCGTATCCCATAGCTTGTATCCCAAAGCTTGTATCCCAAAGCTGGTATCCCCAAAGCTCGTATCGCAAAGCTTGTATCTCAAAGCTCTCATCCCAAAGCTTGTATTCCAAAGCTCGTATCTCAGAGATCGTATCCCAAAGCTTGTATCCCAAAGCTCGTATCTCAAAGCTCGTATCCCAAAGCTTGTATCCCAAAGCTCTTATCCGAAAGCTTGTATCCCAAAAGCTCGTATCTCAAAGCTCGTATCCCAAAGCTCTTATCCGAAAGCTTGTTTCCCAAAGCTGGTATCCCCAAAGCTCGTATCTCAAAGCTCGTATCCCAAAGCTGGTATCCCCAAAGCTCGCATCGCAAAGCTTGTATCTCAAATCTTGTATCTCAAAGCTCTCATCCCAAAGCTTGTATCCCAAAGCTTGTATCCCAAAGCTTGTATCCCAAATCTGGTATCCCAAAGCTCTTATCTCAAAGCTCTCATCCCAAAGGCTCTTATCCCAAAGCTCTCATCTCAAAGCTTATATCCCAAAGCTGGTATCCAAAAGATGGTATCCCATAGCTCTTATCCCCAAAGCTTGTATCCGAAAGCTTGTATCTCAAAGCTTTCATCCCAAAGCTCTTATCCAAAGCTCGTATCCGAAAGTCTTATCCCAAAGCTTGTATCCCAAAGCTCTTATCTCAAAGCTCTTATCCCAAAGCTTGTATCCCAAAGCTCTTATCCCAAAGCTTGTATCCCAAAACTTGTATCCCAAAGCTTGTATCTCAAAGCTCTCATCTCAAAGCTCTTATCCCAAAGCTGGTATCCCAAAGCACGTATCTCAAAGCTTTTATCCCAAAGTTCTTATCTCAAAGCTTGTATCACAAAGCTTGTATCTCAAAGCTCGTATCGCAAAGCTTGTATCTCAAAGCTCTTATCCTAAAGCTTGTATCGCAAAGCTCTTATCTTGGCTTGTATCCCAAAGCTCTTATCCGAAAGCTTGTATCCCAAAGCTCTTATCCCAAAGCTCTCATCCCAAAGCTTGTATCCCAAAGCTGGTATCCCAAAGGTCTTATCCCAAAGCTCGTATCCTAAACCTCGTATCCCAAACCTCGTATCCCAAACCTCGTATCCCAAAGCTTGTTGATACAAGCTTTGTGATCAAAGCTCTTATTGTGATAAGAGCTTTGGGATACGAGGTTTGGGAACGAGGTTTAGGATACGACCTTTGGGATAAGACCTTTGGGATACCAGCTTTGGGATACAAGCTTTGGGATGAGAGCTTTGGGATAAGAGCTTTGGGATACAAGCTTTCGGATAAGAGCTTTGGGATACAAGCCAAGATAAAAGGAAGGGGCGTTACATCACACGGTTTTGGAAGGAAAAATAGCGCAGGCTAATGTAAAACAGTTTCATTTGCCTTCATGGATCCTAGTGATTGGTTGATATTGATCCCTAACTTAAAGCTGGATCAGTACAATGTTCATTTTTATATCTGCACTATTTGTCTATAAAAGATTTTTGGGGTTGTGTTGGTTTTGGGTTGTTTCTTTTTTAAGCGTTTAATAAATCTGCGAATTGATTGAATATGCTTAAAAACTATAGTGGAATTTTGAAAAGAACGCGAAACACTGCTTAATTTTTGTCAGAAAATTTAATAAAAGATCCAATTTAGAAATGTCAATGAAAACGTAACAACTAATTAAGCAAATACCACCCATTTTACACAGTAATGTCTAACTTTTTGGCACAAAAACATTTCTAATTAATGCAGAAGTTTTCTATTGCTTATGGATTTGATGAATTTCACTTAATAAAATACAGCAAAGCAAACTAGCAAATTCGTAAGAAAAAACATCGACATTCATTCATAATAATAACTACATTTATCTTAAGATAAATAACTGAATCAAATTAACTGTCATTTACAGCGCGAAAGATTTCAGCCTTGGAGCTTCGCTAAGTAAAAATGTAATGGTTGACTGTACAGAACGTATAAGAAACTCCCACTCAAACCTTTCATATATAAGGTAATATACGTTTTATGCCAGAAAAAAAGAAGATGCAGATTCATGGGCAAAGAAATAAAGACATAGTTTGATCTCCAAAATTATAGGAGTTTTGAGAAACGTAAAAGTCACTTGAGAAAATCCCAGGTCAAAAGAT